>PVJH01041813.1:0-14731 GCA_004026705.1 Nesogale talazaci | reverse complement strand
ATCCATCCATCCATCCATCCATCCATCCACCCACCTATCCATCCACCTATCCATCCATCCATCCACCCACCCACCTATCCATTCATCCATCCGTCCACCTATCCATCCATCCGCCTATCCATCCATCCATCCACCCACCTATCCATCCATCCATCCACCCACCTATCCATCCACCTACCCACCCATCCATCAACCTATCCATCCATCCATCAACCTATCCATCCATCCACCTACCCATCTATCCACCCACATATCTATCCATGCATCTACTAACTCACTCCTCCATCCATCATACCTGCCCATCTATTGTTGTGCATAGGGTAGCTGAAGGTTGGAGGCAACTTTATTGGATGTAGCAATAGCAGCAACACACAGCAACAACCCATTTTTCTTATTCATGGTGCAGCTTTCACAGGCATGTATCATGTGTAAAATGCCATGGCTAGGGCCAGGCACACCTTAGTCCTCAAAGTGACAGACAGCTTTGTGTTTCAAAGCTTGAGAGAGGTCTTGTGCAGCAAATCCTGGGCCCCCTTTCAGGGAAAGTCTTGATTCCTTCTGCCTTTGGGAAGAAGCCATGCTTTTCCTCTTCAACCAACCCAATTCGTCTCTTCTTCTGACCCCCTGGTCTGGATCCAACATCCCCACAACCTTCCCAGACAACCAGGGCCTCAGAGATTTTGCCTTGAAAGGACTCTCGGTACTGTCTAAGCCATGTCGCCAGCTCCCTGGGTCCAGAGAGGTTTTGTCAGCAATGGGACTGCAGAATTCCTAAGGCCAGGGGACAAATTGGAACAGATCCTTATCTGAACTTTCCCAGTTGTGGACGGCTGGGGCAGGAGGGGCTCTGGAGTGTCTGTTGATCTGGATCAGACCCCCGCTTTCACCAAACAGCTAAACAAACGCGATCGGAATTTCCTTTCCCAGAGCTGAGCACATCTTGCTGGTGTTTGGAGATGCATGTGACAGATCTGAGACTCGCGACAGGCCCCAAATCAAGGAAGAGGAGAATGATCAAGGAGCTGCAATGGATTAAGTGACCACAAAGAGACAGGCTTGTTGTGCAAGTGTCGTTTCACCGCATCTTGATTACAGACCTGTGAATTGAGCATCCATTGCGGACGAGACAGCGGAGTGCTATGGAGATTATGGGATTTGTCACAGGATTAATCAGTTGCCAAACAGGATATAAAATTAAAGTTCGTCTGATTTCTTAGTATCTGATATTTTAAAAAAGCTTCTTTAAGACTTCTTAGCATGTTCTAATAATCAGAGAAACCAAATCACCAGAGAAGCTGGATTAGAATAAGGAGACTGAGGCATCAGTCGTGGAGGATGCCAAGAAGAACGAGTCCTCACCATGGGACCTGGAGGTGACATCATGGATCCACCATGCATGCTCAGGGAAAGGACAGTCAAGAGATCAAAAGACACCAGGCATCTGGCTCCGCTGCTGCACCAGACCCCTCTAAAGTGCTGAAAAGCAAGGGCGTCATTTCCAGGGCTAAGGTGTGCGTGGCTCGAGGCAGGCTATTTTCAATGGCTTCCTATGCATGGACGGGTGGTTCCACAGGAGATAGACGAGGCTGTCTGCTGCCGTAAAGGTCTCCAGCCTTGGAAATGTGGTCCCGGGGGCTATGAGTCAGAAGTGACACAGTAGCAGCGGGCTTGTTTTCCTGGGTGTGACAAGAAAGATGTACTCAAACGACGACTTGGATGAACCTTGCAAAAAGAGTGCGAAATGAGAGAAATCAGTCACACAAGACCATATGCGGTGTGATTCTATTTTTAATAATGCCCAGCATGGGCAAATCAGTGGAGACAGATAGTAGGTCCCTTTTGCCAGGGGATAGGATGTGGCGGGGGGAGGGGGAAGGGAGGGGCTGCTAAAGGAAGGATTGCTTTTTGGAATGTCACAAGATGCTAAAATTAGAGAGTGGTGATGGTTGCACAATTCTGTGAACTTATTAAATCCCTTTATATTTGAAGCTTCACTCGATGAATTGTATGGTGAATTCCATGTGCCCGAATCACCGTTACTCGTGGAACGAGAAGGGTATCTGACCACTGCACACAGTTCAGGACCTGTCAAGGTTAATGGAAAGATTTGACTTGCACCCCCATCCAAGGTGCCTCAGAAGAGAGACTTGGTATTCTGTTTTGGAAAAATGGGTCTTGGAAATCCCATGGGGCACATTGCCACAGGGCCACTGGGAGTTGTGATAGAATTGATGGCAGCTGGTTATTAAACAGGAAGTAACAGAGAGAGGGGAGAGAAGGAGGAAGGAAGAAATGAAGGAAGGAGGGAACCCATAGAGGAGGGAAGAACTAATGATGAAAGCAAAGAGAGAAAAAAAGGAGGAAGATGAAAGAAGGGAGGATGAGTATGAAGAGATTTATTTCCTGCCTGTTTAGGGCACAGGTTTTATGTCATCCAGGCAACTGGCCCAAGAGCAGTGAGTTGTCTGAATCCCTCCCATCATGCCCCAGTTAATATTCTCTTGTCTGGAATGTTCCTGCTACCCCTGCCTGCTTCGTAGATTCCCAGAGTCCCACCGCTGGGTCCAGCTCCCCAGCCTCACCTTCCCTGAGTCCCCATGACAGCCTGGCTGAAGTACTTTCTGTGAAAGTTAGGTTTATTGTGCCAACTAGGCCTCCATAGGGACATGTGGGCCGAGTTTAGACAGGTTGAAGTTTGATTGGAGGATGAGCGAGATGAATACTTTCTGCAGCCAGCATCCTGTCTTGTCTCTCTTCCTCCCTGGTGATCAGACCAGCATGCTGGTGCTTTGGCTAGTCGTTGGCCTCAACTGTGTGCTGCACTACCTGTAGGCCAAGCCAATCCTTGGATCGCATTGCTAGCGCTTGAGGCTGATGAATCCTGTCCCTGAGTATATCACTTGAGTTGGAGATCCCATCAAGGCCTGCTTTGCTAAACTCTGGAGCTACTGACTGTTACTGCCCAATCCTGCCCGTCTTGCCTGAGGGCAAACTCTGTTTTCTGCTTCTTTGACCTTGGACCAGAGCGTGCATGAGTTGAAGGACCTTCAGCTGTGTGAACTAATTTACCATTATATATATGTAATTTATCATTATATAGAACCATATATATGTGTGTATACATATACACATCTATAATGTGTGTGTATATATCTATCTGTATCTATATCTATATCTATGTGTGTGTATATATGTGTGTGTGTATATATATATATATATATATATATATATATATAGAGAGAGAGAGAGAGAGAGAGAGAGAGAGAGAGAGAACCATAAGTGTCCCGGTTTTGTTTCTCCAGAGAATACTGCCTAATACACTCTCCTTTATGTGTATCCAAAGACTTTGCTTCTTGGGGTCCTGCCTTGTGGTATCGTACCTACCAGCTACCTATCCATCGTCTTGATGACTCTGTGGAGCTCCTGGATGCCCTAGACGCTGCACATGGGTCTCCAGATGCCCAGCCTTGGGCATGGGTTCTGGCAGCCAGCTGGGTGGAGGCTAGAACCTCCCAAACCCACACACAGAACCTTCAGAAACATGTACCCCTAGAGACCAGCAACACATACTGTGTATCTTTCTTGCCAGCTCCCTCCTTCGTGTTAGATATGAACTTGCAACCAGATGGGTTTGTTCCCATGTGGTGAAGAAACCCCAATAAGTGGGGGCTGAGAAAACCTGCCTCTGCCCCCATGAAAACCCAGAAAACCTGAGAACCGAACAGCAGACCACTAGTCCACAAGCCTGTGTGGCTTTGAGCATAACGAGCCAGATTGATGTCATGTAATAATTGATCTGCTGTGTCTGAGAGAGCTTGGCCAATACACAGAGAGATGAATGTTGGCTGCCTCGTGGCCAAATTAATTTGGTCCAAGTTTAGATACATTCTATAAGAGCTCTGGGGAGTAGGGATGGGAGATTCTGATTCTAGTCTGGCAATGATGATCAATTATGGTACTGGCATAGAATATCGAGTATACCATGGACTGCCAGAAGAATGAATGATCTGTCTTGGAAGAAGTCCAGGCAGAATGCTCTATAGCAGCGAGGATGACCAGACTTTATCTCATGACCAAGTATCAGGAAGAAGCAGTTGCTGGAAAAAGAGGACATTGTGCTTGGTAAAATAAAGATCCATTTAAAAAAAAAGATGAAAACCATCCAGGAGGTAGATTCACACAACGGCCACCCCAGTGGACTCACACACAGCTAGACTCTTAAGGATGGGTAGGACCCAGGAGTGTTTGGTTCTCTTATATATAAGGTGAAGCCACCTGAGCTGTTGTTCATGCACAGAAATGAACTCCTCATCACCCAAACCCCAAGAGGTCAAGGATGGCTGTCATCAGTGACAACGTTGTCTGACATGGGAAAGGTGGCTGCAAAGCACACAAAGTCAGGTGAGCAGTCTAAGTTTTAAAACATGGGGTTCTTGCTAAACCTCAGGGCTGGGGGGCACCTGAGCATCGTGAGGTGCTGATGCTGACCTCAGGGACCGCTCTCAGGCATGCCAGTGTCTGGATCTCTTTGAATCTCAGCTTCAGGGTTTGGTCCTACTCAACACAGTTCAAAAGGGTGCCTCCATGGCTTTCTCGTCTACCTGTCCCCACTCAAGACAGTGGTCAGGCTGACAGTGCAGGTCGTCTGTCTCTCATTTCCACATTCCCTCCTTCCTAATTAATTACAGCAGCACAATGAATGGGAACTCTCCATAAGTTCAGGCAGGATTTTGAAGAGGACATGGAACAAGGGATATCATGGCTGACGTTAGCTGGATCTTGGCTTTAAACAGAGAGTATCAGAAAGATGTTTACTTGTGTTTCACTGACGATGCCAGGGTATTTGACTGTGTGGGCCATAATAAACTGTGGATCACCTTGAAAAGAATGGGAATTCCAGAACACTTCATTGTGTTCACTCAGAACCTGTACATGGATCAAGAAGCAGTTGTGCAAACTGAAAAGGGGAATGATAACATGTGATTCAAAATCAGGAAAAGTGTGCATTGGATTTATGTGTTGAGCAAATCACCAGAGGAGCTGGATTATATGAAGAAAAGTGCACCATCAGGATTGGAGGAAGGCTCACTAAGCACCTGAGGTATAGAGATGACACAGCTGTGCTTACAGAAAGTAAGGCGGAATTAAAGCCCTTGCTGATAAAAATCAAGGATTGCAGCCTTCACGGTGAATCACAACTCAATGTAAAGAAGACCCGAATCCTCACACCTGGACCAATAGGTCACATCATCATCAATGGACAAAAGGTGGAAGTGGTCAAGGATTTTGTCTTCCTTGGATCCGCGATCAAGGCTCGGGGAAGCAGGCATTGAGAGATCAAAGGGCATATTGCATGAGGTCAGTCTGCTGCACATGACCTCCGTCTTTAGAGCGTTGAAGAACCAGGGTATGACTAACCCAAGCCGTGGCATTTCCCAGTGCATCCTATGCAGTTGGACGTTGAATGAGGAAGAACGCAGAAAAATCGATGCATTTGGATTGTGGTGCTGGAGAAGACTGTTGAAAGCACCATGGATTGCTCAGAGGACAAACAGCTCTGTCTTGGAAGAAGTAAGACCAGAATGCTCCTTAGAGGCAAGCATGGCGAGACTTCATCTTACAGACTCTGGACATATTGTCAGGAGGGACCAGTCCCTGCCCTGTGGAAGGACATCATGTTTGATGTGGTGGTTACATCATTTCATGCCCATCTGCAGTGCAGGGCTGGAGTCTAGCCTGTCAATCAGATCACAGTCTGAAGGTGCCTCCTGTGGGCGTGGCCTTCTTATAAGGAGGGCCCTGGGAAACGCTTCCTCTCTCTCTGTCTTCACCTTCCTGTGGAAGAGCCACGCTGGGAGCGGCCAGAGCCCTGTGATATCAGCGCCACTGCCATTGGATCCACAAGACTCTGCACCCACCGGCCGGCGATGTTCCTGCATTCTGCATGGTTGCAGGTGGCTGGGTGGGTCTGAGAATGGAAGCCTGGGCTAATATCGGACTGACAGGTTAGCCTTGGACTTGTGGACTTGCTTGGGATGGGCTGGGGTGCTTGACAGATCATTTCTTCTTAAGACACAGTTCTCTCTTACACGTCCACATGAGTGGCACTGGATTTGTTTCTCTAGTCAACCGGGCCTAACACCTTGGGTACTGCGGAGGGGCGGGGAAGAAGAGGAAGGCCCTTCCTGAGACGGACGGGCAGGGTGGCTGCATGCAGGGGCTCCGGCCCAGGAACCACTGTGAGGATGCGTGGCATTGCACTCTGCTGTGCACAGGGTGGTGACAGGGCACCTGACACCTCCACCAACGATGCTGCTTCCCTGCCCCTCTCTGCAGCCTCCATCTGGCTAAGCTTCTCATGAGAGACATTCCCCTTGAACGTCGCTGTTAAGTGCCATCAGGTCCACTCCTACTGGTCACACCCCTCTACCCAGCAGAACAAAACACTGTCCGGTCCTGCATCCTCCTTTCCATGCCGAGCCCACCGTTGCAGCCCTTGCGTCCATCTCTCGCCCGGAGGCCCTTTCTTCCTCTTTACTCTCCAGGGATGAGCACTAATGATGGAGGCCCCTCCCTGTGGTGGCCAGGTGTTGGTCGTGATGTAAGGACCCAGATGTGCCCAGTGGATCTGGCAGATAGATAGAGGGGAGCTGACCCCCAAAGGAAGATACGGCCAGACAGGACCACAGGCCCCTCTCAGGGAAGCGTCGCCCCCAGCTCCCCTTCAGCCTCGCCACCTGGTCCTAAACACGCCTGCACCCCCCTCCATTCCTGTCCTCCAGCCTGTCGGATGTCTTTCCACATGGGGCTCTGCTCCGGGCTGAGGTTGGCTCCCACGCACCTGACGGTCCCGACGGCAGAAGCAAATGCTCCCTGGTAATGCCCCATCACCCTGGCGGCAGGTGTGTCTGAGCCCCTCTCGCTGCCCACAGACCAGCCTGTCTCCTGGAGGGTCTCTCTGGGCAGTTTCTGCGCGCAACCTGCTCACCTACCTAGACGGTCTTTTCCAGGGGTCCAGAGCCAGTGATCTGACTTCTTTCTTCTGTTGCTTTCCAGGGGCCTTCTGGTGGGGCTTCTTCTTCTCTCTGCCCCCCACCCCGCATCACTGCCCTGGTGGGAGTAGGAAGCCCGGCCTTGCTCCTGGAGAGCTGCTGCTGGATTTGAACCGTCGACCCTGTGGGCTGCAGTCCCTCACACACCCACTGCGCCACCAAGGCTCAGCGGGGCTTCTTCTGAAGACGGCACCCATAAGGATTTCATTTGCAGGCCACTGGGCCTTGTTTCCTGGCCCATCTAAGCCTGCCCCTCCCCTCCGCACCCTGCCTGGCCATCAAGCACCCAGCTGGCCTTTGAGATGCAGGTGGGCATTGCTGCAACATCATAGGAAGTGCTCCCCTCTTCCATATCACCCACCCTCCACCCCAACATGCCCAGGTGGTCTTTAGGCTCCTTTGGAGTCTGCAGACAGAAACACTCCCCAGGCCAGCAATGCTTTCTCTTGTTAATATGTCCTGCTTTCCGGGCACAATTTGATGAGTTTGGCTAATGAAGGACCCTGTTCTTCCAGGGGCCCTCCCCCAGGCAGAGTGGGGAGGAGGAGGGCACAGACACTTGGGCAGGGTCCTGCTGCTCTAACAGGAAGAAGGAAGGTGACAGGGAGGAGTAGAAAGAAAAGGGGATGGGGTGGGAAGGTGGGGGGGGGAAGGTGGAGAAGGGCAGAAAGCAAATCTTCATGGGAGGGAGGAGGGAGGGAGGAAAGAGAGGACAAAGGGAAGAAAGAAAGGATACACACACATACACACACACACACAATCGGTGAGACCATGCCAGCTCTAGGCCCTGCCCCTTGGAGAAGGACACCTTATGAGCTATCGTGTGGCTGTGGCGTGAGTGCCCTGTCCACTTCCACCCACGCCACCGGACAGAGTCTCCCAGGCACTCACAGGTATAAGGACCCAGGGTCAGGGTGGGGTGGGGGAGTGGTGGGAAACGTGGGTGCATGCTCGAGGTCATGCCTTGTCTCTGCAGCTCCTGACCCCAGAGCCCAAAGGGGAGACCTCAGGATGAGAACTCCAGCAAGTTGGATTTTACTGCGGCAGTGCCGCACACCCCCCTTCCCCCATTTAGTCAGCATCCCGTGTTTGGAGGAGAGAGTGAGCCGGGGCAGGCTCCTTTTATGGTCAATGTGGCTTTCACACAAGATCATCCCAAAGGCACCCCCTTTCTCAACTGCAAGTTCAACACAAGGGAGTCACTTCCATGCACTAAAGCCACGTCCCCTCCCCCCGCCCCCACCCCCACTCCAGAACGGGAAGGAATCTGGCCCAGGGTGGAGCCAAGTCTCTCTCTCTCTTATTTTCCCATGCTTGTGGTGAGTCGGATGGAGATTTACAGAGCAGGTCGTCAGTTTTACAGGCGACAGCTCATACACCACTGTCGGCTTCACCCCATTCACCGCAGGTCCCCAATGTCCCCTCCCTCATCCCACAACCCCCGCCCCCCACCCCCACCCCGGCTCCTATTTCCATCCCTCCTCCATGCCTAGCCCTCTGTGGAAACTCCACCCTGGGGCAAAGGCTCCCTCTTCCATCCCAAATGGACGATGATTCTAAGGTGGGACTGTGTCACTCATGTGAGCACCCTCCTGAGGGTCGTGTCTGTTGATGGCTGTACGGTAGTTCTGTGTTGAGCTGCTCACCACAAGGCCAGCAGTTTGAATCCGCCAGCCAGCTCCTCGGGAGAAAGACAGGTTTTCTCCTGCCTTCCGGGGTTGCAATCTTGAAGCACATAGGGACTGGATGGCGGTGCGTGAGTTGTTTGGCTGAAAGCTGAGCCGGATCTGGAAGGTGACCAAGGACCTTAGCCCTGGGGGCTCCCTGGGCTCCGTCTGACCAGGAAACTGGATCTCTGGGATGACTTTGAGTTCCGTTCCCTATGTCTCTCTCCCTCAAACCAGGACCTTCTGAGCCCTTCAGAGCGGTTGGTGCGGTGGCTGGACATGATCCTGGAGGTCCAGGGGTCCAGAGGGCTCGAGCAGCTGGAGCTGTGGGGGCTGGGCAGGGTCCACCGCACCTCTGCCTCTCTCCCATAACCCCATGGTATCTTTAGTAGCGCTGTCTAGACACTACTGAGCAGTAATCATGGAAGTCTTCTCGGTTTCCAGGTGAGGAAGCGGAGGCAGGTGATTCAGGGACTTTTCTGCGATAAGAGCAAAGAATATGCTCAGAATGGAGACATGAGAGAAGAATCCTCTTTATTGTCCTGGTCTCTTTTCAGCTCCCTTTCTTAGTCTCCTCCCTCCCTTCTTCCCACTCTCTCATTTCGCCCCCCCTCCCCTCCAGCTTGTCTCCTTCCCCTCCCCTTTCCCATCCTTCTCTCCCTTTTCCAACAGTGATTTCTTTCTCTCCTCATCCCTGCTCCCCTCCCGTCACCCCACCAGCAGCCCCCGGCCCCCATTGTCCTGAGAACAGACACACCCAGGGCCTGGCCTAACTCCTCCAATCTGAGTCATGCTCTGAGATCGGGGACATTTGTGAGAAAAAAGCTCGTATTTTCTGTCTGAGCGTGCTGACTGTGATTATGCTTCCAGCAAACAACCCTTTGTCCCTGGGGGCCTTGGTCTTTCTGTTGCGTCTGCCTTGTCCCTTGGGATGGGCGTGGGGTCTGGTCACTCTCCAGCAACCCCCAGATGGAGTTGGGGGTGAGGATGGGATGGCTTGGTGGGTAGACCCCCAGCCGGTGGTCCCCACCCAACCCCTCACCTCTGGAGAAAGAGGCTCCTCATCTCCTTGTAGATGACCAGCCTTGAAACGCCCCCTGCTGGGGCGGTTATGCTCCATCCTAAGATCCGTGTCAGCTGCCCTTGGCATCAGGGGCGGGGGGCTTGGTTTGGGTTTGGCTTTTGAGAACCGAGGACAGAGCTGCGTGGCATCCCGGGCTTGAGTTGGGGCGGCTGTAGGACAAGTGTCCTGACCAGGGGGTTTGAGGCATCAGCCGTGATGCTGCCACAGTGTTCACTAGCCCAGTTTGTGAGTGTTCGCTGAGGCTGAAGCACATGTAAGTGCTGGGCGAAATCTCGCCGGTTCGAGTCCATCAGTGGCCGTGGAGGCAAGAAGGCCCTGCAATCGGCTCCCAGAGAAACCCTGGCCTTGAAACGCCGACACTCTGGGCTGTCAGGTTGAGGCTGGCTCATGGCCACCCCACAGGCCCTGTCCCTCTTTACAGGAGTAGCCAGACTCTTCTTTCTCTCACAGAGCGACTGGTGGTTTCTGACCGCCGACCTTGCAGGTAGCAGCCTAACCCGTAACCACACCCTGTGGGGCAGGGCGGGGTGGCCCGATTCTGCCCTCACATGCTCAGATTCACTGCTATCGAGTCGATTCTGATTTACCGTGACCCCAGCACCAGGGCAGAATCGCCCTGTCTGGTCCCCAAGGCCCCCACTTACACAGAGGCAGACGCCTTCCCCTTTCTCCCCTGGAGCTGCAGGACCGGGCCGTGCACACAGGCTCGCTCTGGGTTGGCGCTGCCCCATGTCTTCTAACCACAGCACATTCTAGAGTCAAGACACTCACGACCTTTACACACGCCCTCAAGGGCTAGCATTTGACTGATTGCAGTTCATTTTTCTCTCTGCTTAATGCTCTTGAATCTTCAAGGGGTTGGGGAGGGTATGGCCAAGAACTCATTCTTAAATTAAAAAAAAAATCATTTCATTAGGGTCTCTTACAGCTCTCAGAACAATCTGTACATCAAGTGTATCAAGCACATTTGTACATAGACTGCCATCATTTTCAAAACATTTTCTTTCTACGTGAGTCCTTGGTATCCGCTCCTCTTTTTTATCCTCCCCTGCCACCCTGGTGACCCCTTGATAAATGATTATTATTTCCATCCCTCACACCGTCTGCTGTCTCCCTTCACCCGTTTCTGTTGTTAATACCCCTTGGGTAGTGGTGGTTAGACTTTGATCATTGTGGTTGGTTCCCCTTTTCTCCCCCCCCCATCCCTTCCCCCTATCTTCACGGTATTGCTCCTCCCACTATTGCTCCTGAGGGGTCTACTGTCCTGGATTCCAATGTCAAGAGCTCTTACCTATACCAGGGTACATGCTCCAGTCTGGTTAGATTTGTAAGGTAGAACTGGGGTCATAGAGGGTGGCTGTGTTAGTCCAGGTAGACTAGAGAAGCAAAATTCAGAGACACTCACATGTGTATTAGAAAGAGCTTTATATATAAGAGCCATTGAATATTGAGAAAACATCCCAGCCCAGTCCAGATCAAGCCCCAGTCCAGATCAAGCCCCATAAGTCAGATATTAGGCCAGATGTCCGATATCAATCTATAATTTCCTCTTCAGACTCATGAAACACGTGCAATGATGCAGAATGCAGGAAGACCACAGGCCAGGGGGTGGATAGTCTTGTGGATCCAGTGACGGTGGGAACATCTCAGGGCTGGTGTGGGTTTCCGTGGGGCTCCTCCAGGTCTAGGGCTCTCACTGCCACTAGCATAACTGTATGCGTCTTGTCAGGGAGGCAGCTTCTCAGGGAGGGAGCCTGCAACCTGCCTCCAGTGAGCCTTTTATCTCCCAAGTGCAGGGCTACTCACACTTTTTCAGCATGCGAGCTACTTATACAGTGATCAAGTCAAAATGATCTACCCACCACAAAAAGGCAAAACATATTTTTATTTAGTTATTACATTTATTACATTATTCATCAATGCATCGAGAATTCTTTAGATGTACAATGTATCTGTACATCTTTATATGTATGCTTATGTACCTGGCATAACCCCACGAGTCCATACTGCACAACACAGCACAATGAACTATGTACATTTTTAGTCATGACCTGAGTTGACTCTGAGGACTTGCACAGAATGGAATGAGCCAGGGCTGCAGAGGCCGGACAGTAGCTGCTGCCGCCAGCCTCAAGCACACTTCCAGATGATCATCAGTCCTGGTGGAACAGTACTTGGACCTCATGATCTTTATGTGGGAAGAGGTTGACTCACATCAATTAGTAGAACTGAATCATGCAGTCACAGAGGTAGCCATTTTCTCATGCTTGGATACGTTCCCTCTGAGCGTAAGTTTCACAGCCATTCACGTGCTCTGGACTTCAGCTGAATGTTGACTTGTGTCAAAATCTCCCATTCCGTATGAAAGTGATACGTTTTTGTCTTCTCACTTGGTCCAGCTCCTCATTCATTTTAATATCCTTTCTTACATTTAAGTGAAAAAAACTAAGGTCTAAAAATTGGCCATAACTTAGCTTGTCAGTTTTGCTGCACTTATCGCAGTTGTTTGTGTGTGCATTTGACACCTAAGATTGCATTCTGATTGGCTCTGCTGTATATCAATTAAGTGACAGGATTGATGATAGGCTTACATCTATTATTTTTTAAAGTTTTTTTTTTTTGGGGGGGGGGCATGACTGCCCTCAGGTGGTGGGAGTAGGAGGCCCAGCCTTTGCTCCGTAGAGCTGGAATCCAACCTCCATCCCAGTGGGCCGCAGTCCCACGCACAACCACTACGCCACCGGGGCTCAGCCTCTATTATTTTTTAATGCCATGTGACCTACCCACACAACATTTGCAACTGACTAGTACATGTACTGAGTTCTCTTAGCTTCTCCAAATGAGGTCATCAAGCTGCAAACTGATGGACAGGTAAGCTCCACCCCTTCACTCTTTTTTTTAAAAAATTGTTTTATCGGGGGCTCATACAACTCATCACAATCCATCCGTTCATCCATTGTATGTCAAACACATTTGTACATTTGTTGTCTTCATCGTTCTCAAAACATTTGCTTTCTATGTGAGTCCTTAATCTTCAGATTGACAACAGATGATGTAACTACCATGGGGTGGTGGGGGTGGGCGGGCAGAGGAAGCATTAAAGAACTGGAGCAGCAGCTGGGTTGTGACCCTTTTGAGGAGCGAACGACCCTTTCACTGGGGCCATCCGATTCATAGCAGTAGCAAAATTAAGGAAAATAATTTTATGGTTGGGGGGGTCAACACAACAATGAGGAACTGTATCAAAGGGTTGTAGCATTAGGAAGGCTGAGAACCACTGAACTTGAGAAACGTTGTGTGTTTCGTCAGTCAAGAACTCATTCTTCACAACAGTTGTTGAAGGAATAAGTGGCTATACAAAAGCCAGCAGTGTCTTTCTTTGGGGTTCACCATGGTCATCGAAGCATGCTTTCAACCCATCCAGCACAGGCAACCTTCAAGGCCAGCTCACCTTAGCCTCGAGGCCTAGGCTTTGTTTACCTGTGGACTTTGCCTATCTGTCATTCAGGTTTATAAAGCAGCGTTGCTATTTCCTGGGCCCAGAGGGTTTCAGCTCATTCATTTCTCTCTTTGCATGGTCCCCTCCTCCAGGTGTGCTCCTCATCGTCTTTCTACTCCCGTGGGCTCTTGTCAGGATCCATCTCACCCATTCTCAGGAAAGAACATTTCTGATGGCAGAAACATCCAGCGTCAGGACAAAGAACGCCTTTACTGTCTAGGAAGGAAAAGAAGGGGGAGGAGGAGAAAGAGCGGCATGAGTAATCCAGAGAACGCAGAGCTAAGACATCCTGGTGGTACCTTCCTTATGGAAAGAAGAAGAAAGGGTGCAGGTGTCTCTATTTTTGACATGAAATTAAATTTGTTGCCTATTACACGGGGAAGTTGTTTAAAAAAAAATTTTTTTTTTAAATCCAGAAGAAGCACCCAGCCTTGTTCAATAACTTTGCTGTGAAGTTTACCACAGGGTCAGGGTGATTTGGAGCAAGGGGTTTTAACCATCTATCTCCGTGCGCTGCTTGGGTTTTTGAAAGCAAGTGTGTATTCCTTCTGTGATCAAGGAAAAGCCATAAGAGAAATGGCCTCCTGAGAGGTGAAAATGTGGGGAAGGCTTAAGAGTCTTTCAGAAAGCAATTTCTGGGCAGTCGTGTGAGATGCCAGGTCGACCGTTGCTAGGGCATTGCTAGGGGTTGAAGAGGAACCTCGGGGTCCAATAGAATCCACTGAGTGGTGACCAACAGGCGAGATGGGGCTCTTACCTCTAACAGGTGGGCTTATGTTAGTTCCTTCTGGGGCACTGATGGCGGGGGGTGGGGGGTGTCCTCAATCCTCTGCTTTCTGAAGCCATGGAGGAAGGTGATGCCATGTCGGTGGAAGCGCAGCAGATGTTGTAGGAACAGCAGCTCCACAGAGCTTGGCACTGTGTAGATACTGGGCCACCAAGAAGGTCCAGTGGGTCATAATATCCAATGTGATAGCAGTGACAACGTCACTTGGGAGATGGGCAGTATCTTTGGCCTCTGCCTCTTGACACTGATACAGGGTAATGCCAAAGTGATCCTAGGGTCCCCAGCAGTGACTAAGAGTGGGCTGCAGCCCTGGGGGAAGGAGTCACTCAGGTCAGGGCTAGACGGCTGGGCCTTGGCCAGCCTTTGGAGAGAGAGGTAGGTCTTCACCTGTGCCAGTGGAGGAGTGGAGGAGCTATGCGAGCCACTGGGGGTGGGAGCAGCAGGGTGCTGGGCTCTGGGTGGGGTGGGGCTATGGAGTCGATCCTAATTCAGGGCAATAGCCTCAGTGAGTTTCCTAGGTGACAGTCCACGCAGAAGCAGAGGCCTCCATGCCCTCTGCAGAGAGGCTGGGGGCTTCTCACAGCGACTTCGTGGCCAGCAGATCATGGCTGATAGTCCCAGGGGGGGGTTAGTGGGGGGGGG
>PVJH01041812.1:0-14709 GCA_004026705.1 Nesogale talazaci | reverse complement strand
TTCAGGGCCCCAGCGAGACACTGGCCTCAGTTGCTCTGTTTCAACCTCGGGTCCTCCATACCTGCAGCCTCTGCTCCCCGACCTGCTAGGAGAGGGCTTCAAGCCCTCAGTGACCAGCGTCCTCCTGGACAGGAAGGGCAAGGTGCATGCTGCACGGCCTGACCGGGCAGAGTGGGTAACAGTGTGCTTGGCTCAGGGAGGCACCCACCATGCCCTGTGCTCTCCCTGGAGCTGGACCAGCCCCGACACCAATCCAGCCTCCCACCCCAGGATCCTGAGGGCTCCTGCTCTTCCCACTCCCCTTCCAGTTATTATTCCAGTGCATCCACAGTTTACAGAAGGATACCCATGCTGATTACGTCTAAACCTCCCCCCTCCTCCCCCCCCCCCCCCCCGCCGTAGCGAGGGCTGGTGAGTGGACAGGTGTTCCAAGTCCACTCAGTGGGGCAGGAGCTGTCTCTTTAATGTACAAATGGGGCCCAGGCAACCGCCTCACACCTGGTGTTTGTCCCTGCCTGTTGTATGTCGTAAATGTCCGGAGCAGCCAGAGAGCAGGTCTTTTCCTAGTGTCGTAAATGCGAGAGTTTGATGACAAGATAGTAAAAGTAGATCTCCTCTGCCTGTGTTTGAATTTCATATAAACGGAACCACATACATATATTATCTTGGGTATATGGCTTCTTCCACTCGACATTTGTAAAAGTTTGTTTGAGTTGAGTGTAGCTGTGAGTGCTTCTTCTCATTGCTGCCCCCCTGCCTTACAATCGATGAACATCTGGTCTTGCTCATCGCCATGGTGCCTGTAGAACATCGTATGGGGGGGGGGGGGTGCTGCGTACCTAGTAGTGGAGTTCCTGGGTCAGAGTGAACCAAGTATACGGGTGAGATGGCACAGGAGTGGGTGGTGTTTCAGGGGACTGAGTGCACCCCCGGCAAGCAGGAGATGGACCTCTTCAGGCGCATAGCACAGCGTGTGACGCTCGTTCCCTAAGGTGTGAGTCTGATGCTTGCCTGCTGCGTGGTTCTACGCTTGCACTCCACATGTCTGATCAAGAGGGCCGTTGTGCCTGTTGTTTTGTCAAATTGTGGTGGGTGTGTAGGTAGTGGTATTTTACTGTGTTGTCAGTCTTTATTTCCCTGGTTTCTAGTGAAATGATTTCTTTAAAACCTCTCTTGCTCAACTATTTTTTTACGCTATTGAATAATACATCTTTTGTTCTTTTATATTTTCTTAATGTTGTCTTTTCAATAGAAGTTTAAAAGTTGAAGCTTCTATTTCTGCTATGCTTTCGTGCTTTTGATGTTTTGTTTAAAATTTTTTAAATGTGCCTTCATGAGAATATTATTCAGCAATATGTCCTTGTTTTCTTTCTTCTTCTGATTACTTTTTATTGTGAATTGGGTGGAGGTTGACAAAGACCTTCCTTCTCCATTCCAGGATTCCTACCCCGTTGTGCTTCCTCTCCCTCCTTGCAGTCCCCTATTGATGTAGCTATCATTGGGCCAAGAATTGAGTCACAGGGGTCAGTAAGTTACAGACCTAGGAGATGACCACGGGGTCAGTAAGTTACAGACCTAGGAGACGACCGCGGTCCCAGATGTCCATCCGTGTCTGTGACCAGCAAGCCTGGCCTTGACGATTGGGAGCCTTGGTCCCAGATCATTCTCTGTCTCTATGTAGGACTTCCTCGTGTAGTCTGGTTCAGAGTGGCTGGAAGGGCAGCCCAGCACCCGCCAGCTCTTCTGGCCTCAGAGTGTGGAGTCTGATGTTTGCCTGGTCCGTTCTAATTATTTCCATGTTTCTTTTGGTTTTCTTTCTTTTTTTTGGGGGGGGGGGCAATCACTGCCCTCTGGTGGGAGTAGGAGGTTGGTTTTTTTAAAGAGCTTTTATAGTTTATTACTTCTTTAGTGAGAAATCCACATACCCATTGTAGATCAAGTCACTAGAATCTTTATCCCTGTTGTTATCCAGTCTCCAGCACTCTTTTCCCCAGACCTAACGTCGGCCTTTGCACCACTCCCTAACTCTCTTCAGTCTGCTCTTAAGCTCCTTGCTTAGTGTTCTCAGGGTCCTTATCTTCTCATTACAGGTCATGTCTCTCCAGTCTGTGTATAGGGACATTTTTCTTTGCAGGATCCAAAGAATTAGTAAATCATCTTGAAGCCAGTAGTCTTGCCACCACCAAAGTGGGTCCAAGTGCAGAAATGATATCTGAGATGGTCTTGTGCATTTGGGCTAGTTTTTTTTTTTTTTTCTCTCTCAGGCACTGTCGCTTTTCCAGGGTGAAGGGTGTCATGACCATTTGTTCTTGTTGAAGATGTCGGTGGTCATGAACTTCCTGGTCCAGATAGTCCTTGTGTCATCCATGATGGTGGACGGCACGCATAAGGAAGGCTGTCTTTCGGTTGTCATCACTTGTCGGTCCTGTGTTGGGGAGCGAACTGTATAGATAGATGCACCTGAGAACGGATGCCATGAACTTTTTTTTGTGTGTGTGGGCACCACTGCCCCCTCTCCTTGCTCCTGGAGAGCTGCTGCTGGACATGAACTGCCAACCCTGTGGGCCGCAGTCCCCCACACCACCATTACTCCACTGGAGCTCAGCCCACCATGAACTTTTAAGACCCCTGGTTGCACTTCACCAAAGTAGGTCAGACTCTCTTCTTCATGGTGCTATTTTTGTGAACTCTTACCCCAGTTGACCTTGGTGTCCCCCAAGACCATGGTCTTGGTCCTTCAGGCCCAATGCCTCATTCCAGCCCGCATGTTGTTTGGAGTCAGGGCACCTGATCTAGAGTAGTTCTTACTTGCCCCAGTGATGGCCAAGGTCAGAGTGTTGTAAAAGGAATCCCTTCAGGCCCAAAGGGCAGCTGTGAGCAGGACTGGCTGGCGGTAGAAGGCCCATTTGAGGACACCTGGGGATCCAGTGCCGCGTATTCTGGTCTCCTGAGGGGTTGATGCACTCCAGATGCGAGGTCCAGACTGACCTCAGACAGAGCAGGGAGTGTGCAGGAGCAGGGTGCCACTGGTTGTTGGGTGGGAGATGGGGTGGGGAGGGGGGAGGGAGGAGCCGCTCCCCCTTCTGGTCACTAGAAGGGTGTAGAGAGCACTGTGCCAGGCTGCACAAAGTTGGAAGAGGGCTGCTCTGTGCCAGGCTGCTCTGTGCATGGCACCCGTCTGTCTCCTCTCTCACCTCTTGGTCAGTTTCTGTCTTCCTTCTGAAGCTCAGGGCTCTGACTTGGCATTGTTTTCAGGTGGAGAAAGTTCACTCTCTTGGCCATAATTTCTGCACCCTCTGCATGCAGGGCGTGATGCTAACTACAGAGCGACCAGGCCAGGTCAAAAGCACACCTGCAGCTTGCTCGCCTCCTGTCTGGCAGGGCCAGTTGAAGTGTGGCCAGCTGGCCCATCCTCACGGTCTCTGAGGTGGACACAGAATGAAGGGCCTAGTGCTGGTGGGCTGTGGGCCAGGAAGGTGCGAGGACACCTTTACAAATGGGAAACACGACAGCCAGAACTTCTGCAGTGCTGAGGCGGCTTTCAGACCACTGACGACAGGCAGGAGTCACAGGCACTTGGCCCATGGGGGCCAGCAGCTCACTCCCTGCCTACGAGCAGCAGTCCCGAGCCAGCCCAGTGCTGCTGCCCACTCAAGGAGGAGGGCCACTGCAGAACTTCCTGGCCTACCTGTGATCCTGACAGCAGCAAACGGCCAGCCTTCCCCCGCAGGCAGCCCTGGCTCTTGGTTAGCGCAGCTGCGCACTCTGCACTCTAGCAAGCTCCGAGCACCCACAGAGCCACGGGGCAGCAGGACAGCACTCGGGTGTGGAGCCTCAGCACTGGCGGCCGTGCCGCGCGGACCCCAAGGAGGCAGCTGAGAGCACGCAGACTCTAGTCAGCCGGGGTGCGGCTGAGTCCATGTTCCTGGCTCCCAAAGGAGTACTGTGATGCAAAGAACAGGTGCCGGGAGCACATGCTGGAAGAGCAAGGTGGGCGGTCCACCAAGATTCCTCAGACACCACCGTCGCTGAGACTCCGTGGCGTCGTGCTGGCCTGAGCAGACACAGTAGACAAAGGAGCTGTGTCTGCCGTGTGGGGCTGCAGAGACCCCCGGAGGACCTGAATCTGAAGAGGGGGTGCCTGCCAGTGACTGAGCAGCAGTGCCAGGCTCACCCCTGCCACGAGAGGTAGACATGTTTGCATCACGAGACTGGCAGGGCTGCAGTCAGAGGATGCAGTCCGTGGTCTCATAACAGGCACACTAAGACCTTGTGTCCACATAGAGCCCTGGTAGTGCCGGGAGCTAGGTTGTTGGCCTGCAAACCTCAAGGTTGTACCAGCCCCCACCCCACTTGTTGGAAGGAAGGGAGGCTATCGCTGCTGTGGCGATGTGCAGGACTGGAAACCCCCGCAGGGCCACTGTGAGTTGGAAGCAGCTTGACGGCAGTGGGGGTTTTGTGTACAATGATTGGTGGTGTTATTAGCATGCGCCACAAATGCAAGGTGTACACGAGCCAGTTCTGGCTCCCGGAGGCTCAGTGCGCCACAGGGTGAGCCAGACACACAAGTGCTCCTGGCCTTCATCTTCACGGCTGCAGCTCGACAGGATTTTCTTCCTGGGGCCGCTGGCTGGGTTTGAACCACCAACCCTGATTACCGCCGTAGACCCTCTGGTTTGTTCAAGGCTGGGGACATACAGGAGACCAACATGTCAATGAGAATGAAGAGTAAACCCTAAAGAAAGCATATTCACAGTAGCTATAAAAAGGGTGCTGCGGTAACAGTAATAATACAAAATCCGCTTTTAATCATTACTGGATTTCCTGGGTGCAACCTTGAAATCTGTAAATTACTTGGGGAGGGGCAAGGCCCTCTGCCAGACTGGGTAACGCAGAGACAAACTACTGAGCAGGTCACCAAGTGGTAGAGGATTCTGTTACCAAGTCTTGTAACTTGTTAGGAAGGAGTGCCAGCATATTGTAGTTTTCAAGACTATCATTTGCACAGTTTGTAACTTGCAAGAGGAAGTACTGGAACTTTAATAAGATTCTGACTCTTGTTACAGAGAAATTTCTGTTTAGAAAGACTGAACATAATGTACTTGGTTTAAAAAAAAAAGGCAGCAGCATTATTGTGAAGATGGGTTATTTCCAGGCACCTCAGCGCAATCCCACTCCCAAAACAAAACTTGGATTTTAAGTTCCTTGTTTAAGACGGTGCAGTATTTGTGTGAAACCTATAGACAGTCTACCGTATAGGTAAAACCATCTCTATATTACTTAATACCTAACACCATGCAAATGCTGTGGAAATCGCACTGCACGCTCCTCCTCTTAGCCATTGAGGGGTTGCTTTTACATGCACCCTCACCCCACCCCCAAGATTTTTCATTCAGAACTCGTGGTTGCGGGAACTCGTGGTTGGGGAAGGCCGAAGGCCGGTTGTAATTGCTTCCCAAGCAGCTTTCCCAGAGCACAGGAGAGGAGCAGGGAGTGGTAGCCAATCAGAGAGGGCCTGTGAGAAGGAGGGCGAGAGGTGGGGGTGGAGGGGGCCGAGTTCAGGGGTGTGCAGATGCCGGCTGTTAGAAGCTGCCGCTGTGTTCAGGGAGACTGCAGTGAGAAGGGCACCTCACGTCCAGCCTGAGTCATGCTGTAGAGCATCCCTCTCTGGTGAGTGTGGGTTTGAGCCAGCTGTAGGGAGCGCTGGGGGCTTCGCAGCGGGGTTGCAAGGTAAGTTGTAGCTTCATGGTCAGCAGTTTGAACCCCCAGCCTGCTGTGCAGGAGAAGCACGAGGCTTTCCACTCCGGTAAAGAGCTACAGTTTCAGAAAGATCACAGGAGCAGCTCTACCTTGTCTTAGAGTGATGATGAGTCAAAAGCAATGTCATGGCCAGGAGTTTGAATATGAGGAGCCCTGGTCCTGCAGGGGCTAGTGTCTCCTGCCTATGGAAACCCACCCCACTAAGAAGATGAGCTTCATAGAAGATCCACTGTACACTCCAGGCTCCTGGCCCACCCCTACCTGACCACTTGGACAAAATAACTTCTCTGCTTGGGTGCTGGCTTGTCCCCATGGCTAGACCCACTCCTCAGGTGTTGTGGTGGCCACCCTGCGGCTGCCCACTCCCTCGGCTGGCCGCGATGGAACCACAGTTGGATGGCAGCAGGGCTATGCCTGCCTCCCTGGCATCTGGTCCGGTCTGTGTCCCAAGAGTCACTGGGGGTGCAGGTCTCAGTCTGTGGGCCTTGACTGTGATCTGGTCTGAACCCCGTTGTTGGCAGTGTGGTCAGCAGTCTTCTGAGACTACAGATGGTCTCCCCCCCCCCCCCTCCTTTTCGGTACGCACAGCCTCAGAGTCACCGCGGGGCCCTCCTCAGCGCCTGAGCTCTCTTGCCATGGCCTGTTAGCCCGCCCGCTCCTCCGGCCTCCCAGTGGCAACATTCCCGCCCCTTCCTCCTGCGTCATGGTTGTCCTTAGCGGCCACCACGCTTAGTGTGGTATGCGGCTTTGTCTTATTTTCTTTGTCTTGGCCAAGGACGGCCGCTCCATGAGGGCAGGACTGGTGCCTGACTCCCTCCAGGCGGGCTCCAGCAGCAGCCTGGGACCCAGCTTTCCTCCCGCTCAAGCGAACTGGACTTTTCTGCTCCAATAGTCTGACCTAGGGCATCAGTCTCATTGCGGCTTCCGACTCGGAGGCCCCACCAGCGCTGCTTCCCATTGGGTCGAGTAGCCGCTGTAATCCGACTGGTGGTGACTTCTGGGAGGAAGGCCGGGGGCCAGGATGTCCATGGACAGGCCAGATGCTCACTGGGGACCCTGTGGCCTTGTGCCGGAGCCCTCTGGGCCAGTCCTTCTAGGAAAATGCTTTCTAGCTGGTGGGTGGTGAAAAGTATCCGTGCGTTTGTGTCCAGCACATGGTGGGAAGGCACTCAGAAGTCTGGGTGAGGGGTTACGGAGTCTGTGACTGCTAACGACAAGGCTGACCGTTCAGACCCTTCAGTTGGACTGCAGGAGCAAGTGGAGGCTGTCTGCTCCCCTCTCCAAATTCCTATCTAAGGTCACCACGGGTGGGGTTGGACTCCATGGCTTTGAGTGAGGAAGTGAAGGCATGGATCGGAGAAGTGTCCTCGCCCCTTCTTTACGGCATTTCCATTTTGTTTGATTCTGGCCCATAGTGACCGTGCTGGACACATTAGAATTGCCCAGGCTGCCATCATATATATGTGGCAGACGGCCACTGTGTCCCCAGAACCCCTCCAGAGCCTGGGGCACAGGCAAGCTCACCAATAAAGGTCCCTATTTGATGTGTCTAGATAAGCATACGTGTACGTTTTAATTTTAGACCCCAGGTGGTATTTTTACTGTGGATTGCATGGTGTCTTTTGACTCATTTTGCTGTTAGAACAATCCATACATCCATTGTCTCAAGCCATGGGATGGTTTCTGAAATGAGAACCTTGTTTTGTTTCTGGTTTCAGACGCCTTTCAACTTTGGCATGAACCATAGAACGCCACCCTACCCCGCGGGGGACTACTGCCTCCTGTGTAGAAGCGAGCGCAAGGACTCGACCTTCTCGGAGAGCGGCGGCCTCAAGGCCTCAAGCAAGCTGGCCCTCTCGGCGGCGGCCTCCAAGGGCAACAAGGTGCTGCACCTGCCGCTGTGGGTGTGCCCCGACTGCCGGCGGACGGTGGAGGAGGAGGAGCGGCAGGGGCAGAGCGCTGTAAGTCAGCCCGCAGCGGCCTCCCAGGAGGGGGCGGGGTGGGGAGGTGGGCTCCTCAGTTTTGCTTTCCTCACGCATTCTGGGGACCATCTTGCTGAAGTTCTTTTCCCTCTTCCCTGGCCCTGCTGACTAAGGAGCTGCTAGGAAACCCACCCTGCTGGACGGCACTGTCCGCAGGCCTTCTCACCTGGGCAGGTCGGCGTCCTGCAGAGTCAGGCCCTTCCTCAAGGTCGATAGCAGCCCTGGCCAGAGCACCCTTCCCCATGAAGCCGTGCTCAAGCCACTTTTGCTTTCCCTTTCTCCTCCAGGTCAGGTCCAGGCCACCTCCTGGCCGCGGTCCTGGGTGAGGATATCACACTCTCATTGTGACCCGTGGTCCAGACCCAGGCTAAGTGGACCCTGCTTCCAGAACGTCTCTCAGATCTGCCAATGTGCTGGTTTTACATCTCTTGGGCAATCCCGGTCCAGAGCTCTTGTGAGAGTGATTTAGTCTCTCTCTTGCCTCATACATTGCCGAAGAGCCTGATGGCGTGGGGCTACTGGGCTGCTCACGAGGTCAGGGGTTCCAATCCGATAAAGGGAGAACCATGAGGCTGGCTGTTCCCCTAAGGATTTGCAGACTCAGATGAGAGTCAGAAGCAGCCGATGGCACCAGCACGTGCCACCTGCTTGTCTCCTGGCCTAGACTGGGGTCCGGTTGGTCTCTGACCGCGCCTGCCGCTGCACGTGGGGCTTATCTTAACACAGTCACCTGTACCCTTGCTGCCAGCTGGCTGGGCACCGATACATTTTCCCAGTTCCAGCTTCCAGTCTCTGTTCCCTTTCAGGTATAAATGCTTCACCAGCTAAACCTTGAGCTTTCATTTTTCTTCAAACAGCTGGATTTCTCTCAGCCCTCCCCCAGGCTCTTCTCTGCAGAAACCCTGTAGGAGCTCTTGCTCGGTGCTCTTGCTCCCCTCCGAGTCCACTCCGGGAGGGCAGTGGCTCCTGCCTCTACCAAGGAACACACCCTGCTGCCCACCCCTCTCGAAAACCACAGTGAGGTGCTGTCTGTGTCATGCCACCCAGTTGCCCCAGCTTCTGGTCAGTGGCCCTGTAGGAGGCCAGAGAGCAGCCCCACAGGGTTTCCCAGGCTGTCAGCAGACTGTCCAGCTCTCTGCTGTGGTCACTTGGAAGCTTTCTGTTGATGGCTCCGTGCTTAAGCATTGCCCCACTAGGACTACCCCACTCCAACCCCCGAACTTGTAGTCGGTCTTAACTGTTTTTTAACTTGAGTATCTTCTTATTATTTTAATCTTTGCTTTCCGTGTTCAGTTAAAATATTTGATGTCTTCATAGGGGACTTTATTTAGGGTTGTTGAAATTCACACTGTGAGCATCCCTGCGCCGGCCTGCTGGTTCTGGTACCTTTCCAAATTGGACTGCTTTTTCTTCCTGTCCCCCACCCCTGCCCTCACTGTCCCCTGGGAAGCACTAGCAAGGGTGCAGCTTACCCGTGTCATCAGGCTCTAAGTTATCCCTGCTGCTGAGGCACTCTGCTCGTCAGGAAGTGACCTCAGGGGCCATAGAGGGAGAGTTGAGCCGAGCTGGTGGACTCAGACCCTCCCTCGCTGTTGTCAAGGTGGCTTCTCTTTTCCTTCTGAGTCACCTGACTGGCCTGCTGGTCTTTGTTGTTTTAGCTGAGATGCAGTTTCTGATTGTTAGGCGTCATCATCAGGTGGGTTCCAACTCCTCGTTCCCTGTGTCGCCCTGGTAGAACTGAGGTTCAGTGAGATCCACCCTGTGTCAGGCTGGATCCAGGCCAGCGCGGCGTCAGGACAGGTGTCTACTGTCAGGAAGATAGCATCCATGTTGGAGGAGTGCGTACATTTGTCGTCTCGCCCTGCCTGGACTCCACCGTGGCCCAGAAACTTCCTGGCTCCCTTGGGCAGCCCGTGGATTCTAGCCCCTATCCCACAGCTGGAGCTGGTGTCGCAGAAACAGGCTGGCTGCTCCATGGAAGCCCGCCTCGCCTCTGTGTTTTCTTTTTCTTTTTTTTTTTTTTCTAATTTGGGCATCACTGCTCTCCGGCGGTGGGAGTAGGAGGCCCAGCCCCACTGCTGGAGCTGAACCTACATCCCAGTGGGCCGCAGTCCCGCGCACAACCACTACGCCCCCGGGGCTCAGCCCTCACCTCTGTATTTTCATCCTTTGACCGGCCACTGACTTGCAGGCGCACCGTGACTGTTTACTCCACCTGCAGAGCATGTGGGTTGACCCACATGTCGCTGTTTCGCACAGAGCTGTTACTGACGTCCTCCTACTGGTGTTTTTGTGAGCATCTCCTGTACGTGCTGCTGAGTGCAGTTTGCTTGTGTTTCTTAAGAGGGGTTTTGCATCCACGCACAGGAGCTGTGTTGGCCCGCTGTTTCCGAGTGGAGGCTGCCGGGCCACGTGGGAGTCCTGAGTTTCTCTTAGTGAGGCATCACCACAGTGGCTGCACCATTTCCAGGCCCACCCAGAATTCAGGAGACTGCAGGCTCTCCTGACCAGCACCTGCTGTTTTCCTTGTGCTAGTGGGGGTGACGTTTTTTTGTTGTCTCTCTTGTAGCTTTGATTTGCATTTCCCTAGTGACTTAAAACCTTGAGCATTTTGGGGTGTACTTGTTGGCCCTTTGAAGGATTATTCTTTAGTGAAATGTCTATACAATTCCTTGGTCCATTTCTTGATGGAGCTATTTGCCTTTCCTTTCTGTTGTTAGGTTATGCAGACAAATGAGCCCCCACTCCCCCCTGTCTAGGCCCCCCCCCCTCACTGAGAGAGGGGGTGTTGTGGGAGCAGACAACTTCTTCTTTCTTGGTGGAGGCTTGGACTGCTGACTTGCAGCTAGCCGCCACTAGGGCTCCTGTTAGGGTCTGTGGATGTGTTGGGTATTGCTTCCTTGTTTGGTAGCTGACCTTCTAGGTGAGGCCTTTCAGGAGGAGGAGGAGGAAGCCCTCTGCTCTTCTCACACCTACTGGGCTGCTCGCAGAGGTCCCATCGCAGAGCTGGTGGCATTCTGGTAGATCACATCGTGGGAGAGTCCTGGCCAACTTGACGCAAAACCTCCCGATCACAGCAGCACACATGGAAATGAGTGTCCCCTCCTCTCCCACTCCTCAGCACCACCTTGTGAGATAGCAAGGGCCCACATACATGTGGGTCTGTTTCTGGATTCTCCATTCTGTTCCCTGTGATGTCTTAACTGCTGTAGTTTTAGAATGAGTCTTGGATGGAGAGACAGTAAGGTCTTCCCTGTGGACCCGGGCTGCCTCTGGTGCACGTTCTTTGTGCCTCTGCAGCTGTCTGTCATCGTCTAGTCAGTGTCCTCCAAACAGCCTGCTGAGCTGTGGTCAGCTTGTGACTGCTTATGGGCATCGAATGGAGGAAAATGAATTTTCTCGAGAATCCAGGAATCTCTCTCCACCTCTCGGTGTTGTAGGTTTTCCTTTGTTAAATTCTTTTACCTTTTTATTTAAAGGTTTATTCCTGAGTATCTGCTTTTTTTGTTGTGGTTATCTATTATTTTGGAAACGTTTTAAAACAGTGTCTTTTGCCCTCTTCCGTCTTATTTTTGGTATTCTGAGAGTCACGGTCCTGTGCTTGACTTTGCCCAAGAACAGCCCCAAGTTCTGTGCACGAGCTGCGTTCCTCGTGTAGAGCAAGCTTTCCTCGGGTGCCCGTCGTCCTGCTGGCTGCTCATGCAGTGAGAGCGAGGTCTTGGTACTCCTGCAAAGGACGTAAGTGCCTAAGGGTCGGCATCAGAGAACTGAGCGTGCTGCCCAGCCAGCGTGACAAGGTGGTCAGTCTGGCCTGTGGCCTCTGTGCACGGGACTAGGAGAGTGGTTTTCTCTTGGATGCTGGCAGAAGATGGGGGGAGGGGCAGTGTGTTCCTGCTCAGAACTGTTCTGCTGTTCCTGATGGCAGAGTGACCCAGCAGGAGTGCCTGTCCTCTAAGCATCCTGAGTCCCACAAAGTGACACAGAAGGAGGGTCACAGAGGGTGTGGGTCCGAGCTCTGGCACACTGGCCTTGGAGCACACACTGCTTTTATAATGAGCAGTATGTAAGCAGTCCACTGTTTGGAGCTGTGCTGCTCAGTCTCTCCAGAGACAGGCCAGGTGAAGGAAAGGGCAGGACCTTATGCTCTGGCCAAGCCAACTGGGCCTGGAGGGATGTGAGACCCCGACCACCCTCCTGGCAGACAGCCGGCAAGAGGAAGTCAAGGGACTATTGGCAGCATTGAACAGTGGCAACACGCCGGCACTTTTTGACCTTGGCTAGATATCACTTGGTGGAGGGCAGGAGCAGACACTGGTCTGGCCTGTGTGAGTGGTAGCTGAGGGGAGAGGGTGCTGAGGAGGGCAATGTAAGAGGCTGATGGAGGGGAGGATGAGGACAGCCCCAGAGGGGAGAGGGCTCCCCACCCTCGTCCACATGGAGATTAGGTCTTTCTCACATACGCTTGATAGGTGCATGACTCCATGTATAATCGACGTCTTGTGGTCTTAGGGTAAAGTGACCAGATTTTAACATTGGTGAAGCGGGACACCATTGACCAGGGTGGGGAGTGAGGTGGGTGTACTTTCCCTTCCTGTTTTTCCACCGTTCCCTAGCTTGTTGTGCATTCTTTCCAAAAAAGTGGGATGTTTTTAAAACGACTCAGGAAAAATTGTTTAAAAGCGGGCCGTCTGGTCACTTTATCTTAAGGGGTGACCCCATCCAACAGGCCTCGTCTGGAATCAGGAGAACCTCAGGATCTGAGGGCCATGGGCTCAAAAACTCACCGTTGGGACCCCAACTCCTGCACATATGTCTGCCCCTGAGAGACCGGGCAGCCTGGTGTTGCTTGGCAGTGGGCTGAGCTGCCCCTTGGGTCCCTTCTCCTCTCTCCTGCCCTTACTCCAGTGTCACGTCCCTGTGTTTTGTGGATTGTCCTTCAGAACACGCCACACCACCTGTGCACATGCCCCAAGCGATAGATTCCTTCTTCTGGGGCAAGGTGTGGCCTCACCTCGCTGCACTGCCTGCATCCACTGCAGGGCGGCCAGCTGTGGGGAGTCTACACCTGTTGTTGGATACTGCCATGAGGCAGGGAACCAGAAGCGAGGTCTGAGGGGCTGGTGCCAATCCCATCTGCTTCCAGAAGAATTCACTTCCGAGGACACCCCTGAAGCTACAGCCCAGGGAGAGGGACATGTCTGATCAGAGCACACCAGAGCAAATGAAGGGGCAGGGAGAGAGAGTGGAGTCCATCCTGGCCCACCAAGCCTTGATGATATCCCTGCTCAGAGCAGCCAGTGCACAGAGAGGACCATATGGCCGGCCTCACTGTGAGACACGACATCCCTCCCTGACCCAACACTGGAGACCCAGTGTAGGAATTGCGTCCGATCTGACCCCACCACACCCAGGCAAAACATGAAGGGCATGCAATGGAACAGCAAGGGGCAGAGCAAGGAAGTCCTGAAGGAGTACCAGAAATAGACTTGGGGGCCAGGGCGTGACATCCCATCAGATTCCACCAGACAACGCTCCTAAAGATCAACAAACAGACCTTGAACTATTCACAGGCTTTTCCCTTTTTTGTTATTGATTTTTTGTTGTTGTTTTGTTTTCTTTTCTTTTGTCACTTTGTTTTGCTCCCCCATTTTTTGTTTGTTTTTTTTTTGGAGGGGGTGCATGTTATTATCTCTGAAGGTCTATTTAGATGAGATAGACTAAAGAAACAAATTGGAGAAGAAAACAATAGGACCAATAGTTCCAGGAGGACATGGGAGAGGGAAAGGTGGGGGAAAGGAAGTGATGTTAGCCAACCCAGGGACAAGGGAACAACACACAATCCAAAATGAGTGGCAAGAAGGGTGTAAGAGGCCTGCTAGGGATTGATCAAGGGTAACGTAACTGGGAAAAATGCCTGAAACCCAAATGAAGGCTGAACATGATAGTGAGACTAGAAGAAAGAACCAGCAAGCAAAGAGCATTTATAGAGCTCTAAATACAGACATGTACATGTGTAAGTGTATTTCTATATGATGACAGGGAAATCAATCTATGTGCATATACTTACAGGTTTAGTATGAAGGTAGCAGGTGGATATTGGGCCACCATTCAAATGCTCTCTCAATGCAAGAACACTTTGTTCTACTAAACTGGCACTCCATGGTGCTCACCTTCCCGACACTATCACTGAAGGCAAAGTGGGTGCATAAGCAAATGTAGTGAAGAAAGCTGATGGTGCCCGGCTATCAAAAGAGGTAACGGCTGGTGTCTTAAAGGCTTGAAGGTAAACAAGTGGCCATCTTGCTGAGAGGCAACAAAAAAGCACACCAGCTAGTGCGATCACAAGGTGTCAATGAGATCAGGTACCAGACATCAAAGAACAAAGTCAGCATTGTGAATGAGGAGGCCTGCAGACTGGGGACACAAAGCCCATCTGTAGACAACTGGACATTCCCCTACAGAAGGGTCGTGGGGGGAGAGGAACCACGTAGCAAAGACGAAACTTACCACTTCCCTCTAGTTCTTCAGTGCCAACTCCACCACCACTGTCATGATCCCAGTTTTACCTGACGAATCCGGCTAGACCAGGGTGTGTGCACTGGTACAGATAGGCACCGGAAACACAGGGAATCCAGGACAGAGGATCCCTTCAGGACCAGCGGTGAGAGTGGTGATGCACTGGGAAGGTGGGGTAGAAAGGGGGAACCGATTACAAGGATCTGCATATGACTTCCTCCCTGGGGGATGGATAACAGAAATGGGTGAAGGGATGCCCCGGCCCGCGGGGCATTCGCAGCGTGGATCTCTGGGTCCGGAGCCTGGAAGACGAAGATGGGCAGGGGACGCGAAGAATGGAGGCAAGACAGGTTTCTGATCAAGCCTCGTTTATTGGGGCAAAACTCAGGGTATATAAAGCCAATGTTTTACAGCTTATGTTAATGAGGTAGAGTCAACAGAGGCCAATCCT
>PVJH01041811.1:0-14700 GCA_004026705.1 Nesogale talazaci | reverse complement strand
TGTGACTTCTTTTTGTTTCTGTGAAGAAGGATATGAAAGGACAGTGATTTGACATTGTAGAAGATGTGAAGGAAAAAACAGGGAAGTGCAGCCATCCATCCATGAAAAATGTTTCTAAGAATGGAATCACAGAATTGATAAAGGTATTAAGTGTAATGGAGAGTACTATGAAAGTGATAAGGTTATTTTGTTAAAAAAAAAAAAAAACTTAGCTTTCTGTTTTCTTTTGGGTACCTCCTTGTAGACCTGTACTTTTAATTGCAGGTTATATTTACTCATCTGGATAGGTCTTGAAATCAAACCAATAAAGTGTTCTGTAGGAATTGCTTGGCATTTTGTCTAAAGGAAATTGTTTTTCTCTATTCTCCTCATGTTTCCTCCCCTCCCCCCATCTTCTCTCCCTTCTCTTTACAAGTCATGAGATTCACAGTCAAAAGTAAACTTGAAAATGGAAAATATTATTCCTTAGGATTCTACGTGGCTACAAAGTCATAGTCATTTATTTGTATCTTGTTTATACAGTAGGAGATCTTGTAAAGTATTTTGGTGGAATGTTAGGCAGCACATGGTATTTCCTTTGTAGCATGAATTTATAGAATATTAAAATAAATCTGAGATTTTGTCATAATTTTATAAGTTCTAACTGACTTAAATTTGACATTATGGCATCACAGTTTTTCACTATTGTTTGTTTTTGGTTTTCTTTTGAGGATAAGGCAATAAGTGGCTATAAATTAAGGTTCACTTGGGCTGAGCTCCAGTGGTGTAGTGGTTGTGCGCAGGACTGTGGCCCACTGGGATGGAGGTTCAATTCCAGCAGCGGCTCCACTGGGCTTCCTACTCCCACCACCAGAAGGCAGTGATGTCCTCCCCCCCTTCCCCCCCCAAAAATTAAGGTTTACTTACAAAAAAATGTTCTATTAGACCTCCACAGTCAATCATTGTCTTATCCTGAAACGACTTTTCTCATTTCTATCCTCAGAGATAAATTTTGCCTGTGCTCGGACTTCATATAAATATAATCATTCAGTGTGTACATTTCAGCATGTGGGATTAATCCAAATCTTTACATTAATTCCTTTTTCTTGCTGACTAAAATCCTGTAGTAAATGTATAACAATATAGCACAGTTTATATATTTTTTTCAGTTTATCTCTTTAACCCCTGATAATTTAGTCATAAGGTTTCTTATTTTAAGTTGTTCTGAATAAACTGCTGTAAGCGTCAGCCTCCAAATCTTTTTGTGGACATAAACTTTTATTTGTTTTGAGTAAATTACTGGAAATAAAGTTGTTCTTCATTAAAAAAATCAAAATAGTATTTTAATGTAATATTTTCATTGTTGAGTTGTAGCTCTTTAGGCTAGAAGTGCTTTGTCAGATATTTTTACTAATATTATTAATATTTTTACTATGTTTCCTATTTCTTCCATAACATTTATCAATGTTTTTAATATCATTGTTTTTAATATCATTTAATTCTTTGTTAGGTAAGAAATCTGTGGCCATAAAGGTATTTTACATTTTATATATATATATATATATCCCCAATTCTGCCATGCTATTAAGTAGGGGTCAGGTTTACCTTTTTTCTCTGTAGAAGTTTCATGATTAAAAGACTATCCGTGTATTGAGTTGCTTTGGTGCCATTGTTGAAGCTCAAGAGCATATGTTCTTTGTGTTGATTATGTTTTTGGACTCTCTTCCAGTGCTGTCCAGTGGAACTCTAGTCAGTGATGCCATGTTTTCTACCTTTCTACCCTTGAATTCCATTCTAATAGAACACAATTCCTTGGTAAAACTTTCTTGGCCTTTTTTCTCAGCAATGTAGTTTTTAATTTTCTTAAAATGTTTTCATATATAGCATCTGGGGTCTTAAAGACTTTAAGATAAACAAGCAGTCATCTAGCTGAGAAGCAACAAAACCCACATGGAAGAAACACACTAGCCTGTGTGAGATCATGAAGGGTCAGAGGGATCAGGTATCAGGCATCAAAGACTCAAAACAAAAAATCATGTCGAGGTGAATAAGGGGTGGAGTGGAGACCCAAAGCTTATCTGTGGATAATTGGACATCTCTTAGAGAAGTGTTACAAGGAAGACACGAGCTACTCAGGGACAGTATAGCACCAACGAAACACACAACTTTCCTGTAGTTCTTTAATGTTTCCTCCCCAGTCTCTCACCCCTTCACTAACCCACAATTCTACCTTACAAATCCTGCTAGATCAGAGCATGTACACTGGTACAGATAAGACCTTGAGACGGGGAATCCAGGACAGATAGACCCCTCAGGACCAGTAATAAGAGTAGTCATACCAGGAGGGTAAGGAGAAGGTGGGGGAAGAAAGTGGGAACTGATCACAATGAATCAATTTTCAAGGGATCATGAGAGGGAGGGGGGCTTGATGAGGTGCTACTAAGGGCTCAATTAGAAAGGAAATGTTTCAAAAGTAATAATGGCAACATATATACAAATGTACTTGACACAGTGGATATATGTGTATGGGTTATGAAAAGAGCTATAAAAACCCCCAATAAAATGATTTTATTTTAAATATCTTTATAATAAAACCCATGATTAAATTTGTGTCCTTTGAGAAAATCTCTCAGGGTTATTCTAGAGGAATCCTAAAGAAGCCGTCTCCATAACCTTCTGAGTTGACTTCTATGCATTTCATTTTACTTGTCCAGTAGATCCCTTAAAAGCCACTGTTTTGATTGAGGCACCCTATAAAGACTTAAGACTGTACTACTGATAGAACATGTCTGCTGTCATCCATTTATCATGGGGATATGTTTAAATTACCTTTGTTGGGATAAGCTTCATGCATGCATCAATTAGTGCTCTAACAGCAATACTTTTTTACTTAATCTTGTATTTACCCTGGGTCTTCATGAATATCTTTTGTAATGTGAGATATTGGTTGAAATACAGTGAAGTTCTTTGTTGAAAATGGATGAATTGGAACCACATCTGAAGAAGCTAGACACATTAAGCTCTGTGTTCTTTGAATATTGCATTTTGAAAAAACACCCTTCTCTATTAAACTGTGATATTTTGCCACATTTATTTTAAATCCTTTTTGTTTTCATTGAGAAATACTCCAGTTAAGTTTGGAACTACCTTATCCAGATGACATTTCTCTGAGGTAACTATTCTTTCTGGTGATGGTCATTAACGTGAAATTGTTGTTGTTTTCTTATCCTAGTACTTCTGCACTAACTACATGTTTACAATATTTCTAAATAACCATTACATTTAAATATTTTGGAAGTTTTATGTGGTTGTATTACTTCACACTTAATTTTTGCTCAATTTTTGTTTTGCATAGACAGGCAAGTGCTGTCATTCATAAATATGTGAAAAGCACACATAATTTAAAAGATTTTAGTTAAAAAACTAAAAACAAATGAAATTAATTTTAATATATGTATCAGTTTCGTAAGCATTTTAGTAGCGAATTCCTCAGAAATGGCCAGCCCATTCCTCCTCTGTAGTCTGTTCTTAAAACTGTTGAAACCTATTCACCTTGAGTGATCCTGCTGGTATTTGAAAACCCCTCTTAAGATGATTGACATGGTGGCTGCCATAGTGGGCTTGGAGGAAGGTGCTGGACTGGACAGTGTTTCCTTCTGTATGTAGGTTTGCTATGAGAGGGAGCCGACTCATTGGCACCGGACAACACGATTATTGGTAAATCGAAATTATCCAAATATGAGAGGGCTTCAAAACATTGCAGATACATGGAATAAAAGATAATGGAATTTTCTGGGCCTCCTACTCCCACCACCGGAGAGCAGTGATGTCCCAAAAAAAAGAAAAAAAAAGATAATGGAATTTTCCCATGAACTTGAGACATCAGTATATCTGATTACGAGGGTATTTTACATTTTTCTTAACCAAGTCATAGAAATCTGATGTTTATGTGAAGAAGCACATTTCCATTTAGACAATGCACCTTTTAAGTGTTGTAGAGCCACATGGGATTAGGGAACCTTCTATATTGAACAGCATAGGCAGAATGTCACATTGAGAATTCTGTGACTTCAAGAAAACCTAACCCTTTGGGTGCTTGGAAATGGTGAGTGTGATCACCAGCAGCAATCAGCCTGGTGTTGCCATGTTGACACAAAAGACAGCATTTTGTCTTTTGTTGTTGCCTAAACTGTGAGCCACAGTGTAAAAATCTGTGTACTGTACAGTTAACCTCCAGAAAGTATTTACTGTTGGTAAACACATAAGCCCTGTTATTGTTGTACCCTCTCCACTTCCCTTGAATTCATTATAAAAACTCTAACTTCCACTCCTACCCCGTTATCAAGGATGTCATAATATAGACACCCTGTTATTGGGGATGTCTCAGTATGTATATCCTGCTTCTCCATATTTAAATCTATTAACTAATAACCTGGCAGTTTGGTGGTTTGTGCATTGAGCTGCTAACCACAAGGTCAGTGGTTCAAACCTACTAGCTGCACTCCAGGCGAACAATTAAGTTTTCTATTCTCATAAAGATTTACAACCTCAGAAATCCAAATAGAGCAATTCTGCTTTGTCTTATAGAATTGCTCTGAGTCAGAATTGTTGTTTTCTTATTTCACACTGACCACTTTCTCCCTTCCCCTCTGGTTTCTATTGTTCTTCCCCCTGGATGGGGGTGTGTGGTTATGTGCCATTCATTGTGATTGGTACCCTCTTCTCATCTCTCTCCCCTTACCCCTACTCTTTGGGTATCGTTATTCCCAGTCCTGCACCTGAGTTCCGTGTGTCATGAATTTTCTCTCTCTCTCTCTTTTTTTTTTGGTGGCATTACTGCTCTGGTGGGAGTAGGAAGCCCAGCCTTGCTTCTGGAGCGCTGCTGCTGGATTTGAACCGTCAACCCTGTGGGCTGCAGTCGAATTTTATCTCTTAACTATACCAATGTACATGCTTCCACCCAGTCCAGAATGAGAAGCAGCGTTGGGGTCTTGATGGTGGGGTGAGGAGGCCACAAGGGATCAGAGATATATTGTGTGATTCATCGGTGCTCTTGCACCGTGACTGACTCACTCACTCTGTGACCCCTCTGGGGGGATGTTCCATTGTCCACATACGGGCTTTGGGGCTCCGCTTTAACTTCCCTCATTCTCACCAATGCGTTTCTGTTTGTTGTTTGTTGTGAATCTTCTGATGCCCATTGCCCATTCGTGATGACACTTTATGCTTTCACTAGCTAGTGTGCTTCTTCCATGTGGGCTTGTTGCTTCACTATTGGATGTCCACTTGTTTAGCTTCAAGTTTTTAAGACCCCAGACGCTCTATCTTTTAATAGCTGGGCACCATCCTCTGTCTTCATCACATCTGCTTATGCATCCATTTTGTTTTTAGCGATTCTGTTGGGAGCAAAGGTGGGGTGAGCATCACAAAATGTAATTTTGTTAGAGCAAAGTGTTCTTGTATTGGGGGAGGGTATGAGCTGAGACCCAGGGCCTGTTTCCCATGTATTGCCTTATAAATATATGTACATAGGCCATGTGTTAGTCTAGGTAAACTAGAAAAACAAATACACAGACTCGCATATGGATATAAAGGAGTGGTTTATATACAAAAGGAATGGAACATTGAGAAAGCATCCTGTTCAGTTCAAAGTCTTAAGTCCGACATTAGCCCATATGCCTCATAACAGTCTATAAAGTCTCATTCCAAATCAAGAAGTCACAGGCCAGTGGGTGCAGAGTCCTGGTGCTGGCAGGGGTCTCCCCATGGCTCTTCGCTTCCAGGACTCAAGGTCCATCAACACCATCCAGTGGTGGTAGAAGCAACTCAGCGCTGGCAGGGATCTCCACATAGCTTCTCCAGCTTCAGAGGTCTGGTTCCATCAGGGTAAGGCCATGTGGCTTCTCCAGCTCCTTCAGCTCCTTGGACACTACCATCTTGTCTTGTCTATAGTTCATCGTCTCTGAGACTAACTCCCAACTGAGGAGATAACTTCTCCTCTTCACGAGGGAAATATCGCGAGATTTCCCAGAGGTCTCAGGAGAAAGCCATACCCACACGGAGACCTCATTGGCTACTCAATGGCTATCTCCAGATTAACAGGCTAGATTCCACAACTACATCTCACTCATGAAATTAACATAAGCACATAACTTCTACACGCCAATGCCTCTTTTTATGGATTAATATATTTAAGTACACACTTTTGTTGTGTACTTATAAAGTTTTGCTTTCTAGCGCTTACTTCTGTTTTCTTTTGCCTCCCCACCATCTTCCACTTCTTAGCGAGTCCTAGATTGCTGTTACTCTAAGACCCACAGGATGTCTACAACCTCCTAGATGTTGATTTCATTCCCTAGTTGTTCCCCTGTCCATTATTCTGTCTGCTCACCACACCCTTCTTCCCATAAGACCCTCCGGGGCCATTGACCCCTTACCTTCTCCCCAAGCTTCCCTCCCATACCTGTCCCATATAAGTAAGCAAACCAGCAATGTCCTAGTGCAAGCAATAAGGCTGAAAAATAGAGGAAAAAAACCTACATAGCTCCAGGTCTGTCCAATGGCCCCCAATGAGTACCTCCTGGGAGAGATTGGGTGCTGCCCCTTCTAGCTCAAAGTCCATTCTTGGGGTTCCTCAGGGGGTCTGTGTCTTGCTTACTCCAGTTGTTGATCTCCCTTTTTGGTTGATCCTGCTGCTTGAGATTCAGGCCACACCATGTATCCCCATTATTGCCCCTTGTCACCGTATACCCCAATTTGGGGACTATTTATCTTGGTTGTTGGCAATCCTGTATGTCCCTTAGCTGCTCCGTGCACAGACATCATTCTCTGGGCTTGGTGTGCCTATCTGAAGTGTAGGCCGACTGTCCCTTTCTCCTTTTTCTTGGTTTGCTTCTGTGTGGGGATAATACATCAGTTCCTTTCCCCACTGAAAGTCTAGTGTCATTTTCTGTGACACACGCTTCCAGGACAGGGGCCAGACTGGCTCTTGTTGGGGCCTGTAGTCCAGTCTTTTGCATGTAGTCCTCCACGTGGTTTTGTTGCCCTCCTGTTTTGGTGCGCAGTGGTGTGGTCTGTATGCGCTACCCAATTCTGTGGAGAGATAACCAGTACTCTCCCCCTGGGTGGTTTAGTGCCCTGTTCCCCCCATGCCATCATTTCAGTTTATATTCCTCTTTTCTCTCTGCCCCTTCCTCCCTTTTCCCTTCTTTATATTGAATTCACATATACCTCCTTGGATTTGGTCTGACCTCCATCTGACTGCTTGTGCCTCCAACCATATAGTGTGAGATAAATGTCTTCTATTCCTACCTACTGTGCTGATTATACATACCTCAGGGGACTCATACTTGTCCTATTGTGATTGGCTCATCTCGCATAACATTTCCTTTCAATTCTTCCCATGTTTCATGTGATTGTCCATGCTTTTTAGTGTGGCATAGTATCCATTGTGTATGTGCCAGAGTTTACTAATCCACTGGTCTGTCCATGGAAATTTAGGTTGTTTCCAACTCTTCCCAATTGAGAATTTATTGCACTGCAATAAATATTGGAGCTCAGATGACTGGTTGTGTTTTATTTCTACCTCTTCTGGGTATATGTCCAGCAGAAGATGGCTGAGTCATAAGGTAGATTGTTATTCATTTTTTTAAGTATCGCCTGATCGCTTTCCACAGTGGCTGTATGTATCTACACGACCACCAGCAGGACAGGAGGGCCCTGTCTCACTACAGCTCCTCCAACATTGCTCTCTGATTTTCTGATTTGGGCTAATCTCAGGTGTGTTAGATAGTATCTCATGGTTGTTTTAATTTTGCATTTCTCTTATGGATGCTGAACGGGAACTCTTTTTCATGTGTTTATTGGCCTATGGGTCTCCTCCCTAGTGAATTTTCTTTTGGGGGTTAACTGTTTTCATCTTTGTACAGACCACCAGGGTATTGTAGATTTTAGTAATAAGCCCTTTGATGTGTCATTACTAAAAATCCTTTTCCAGTCTGTGGGTTGCCTTATCATCTTCTTGATGAAGTCTTTTGAGGAGCACAGGTGTTTTATTCTTATTAAATCCCATTTGTCGATTTCCAGTTCACCTGTGTGTGTGTATCCTTCCCTATTGCCTTTGTATCTTTTGTGCCAATGATCTTAGACTAGTCCTGACTCCTTCCTTGAAGGTCCAAATGGTGTGGGGTTTTACTTCTAGGTCTGTGATAAACCTTGAGTTTATTCTTTTTTTTTTTTTTTTGGCATCACTGCTCACCGGTGGTGGGAATAGGAGGCCCAGCCCCACTGCTGGAATTGAACCTCCGTCCCAGTGGGCCGCAGTCCCGCGCACAACCACTACGCCACCAGGGCTCAGCCCCACCTTGAGTTTATTCTTGTGAGGAAAAGTATCTTGTTTCATTTTTCTACATGTGAATATCCCTTGTTTTCAGCATCACCTGTTACAGAGGACATCTGCTTTCCACTTGATGCTTTTAGGGCCCTTATTGAAGGTCAGTTGTTTATATACTGATGGTTTTACTTCTGGGCTTTTTATTCTTTTCCACTGGTCTGAGTATCTGTCATTATGCCAGTACAGCACTGTTTTGACCACTGTGGCTGTGTAGTAGGTAAAGCGAGTCCTCCAACTTTGTCCTTGAGGAGTTCTCTGCTAATTCTGGACTTCTTCCCTCTCCATATAAAATTGGTGGTCAGTTTTTCCAATTCTTTGAAGATGGTTGTTGGTATTTGAATTGGAATAGCATTAAACTTATAAAGTGCCTTGGGTAAGATTGACGTCTTTACTATGTTGAGCCTTCCAATCCACGAGCATGGGATGTTCTTCCATTTGTGGAGGTTGCTTTTGATTTCTTGTAGTAGGGTCTTGTGATTTTCCTTGTATATGTTTTTAGTGCATGGGTTTTTTGGCTGTTGTTAAATATATTCCTATGTATTTCAATTTGGCTTGGCTATTGTGAAAGGTACTGCCTTCTTGATTTCCTTCATTGTCCTGTTTGATGTATATAGCAAACCAATTGACTTCAGTTTGTTGATTTTGTATCTTGCCACTCTTCCATATTCCTCTGTTACTGTAAGGACTCACGTTGTGGAGCTTTTGGGATTTTCAATGTACAGAATCATGTCGTCTGCAAATAACAATGGCTTTACCTTCTCTTTTCCCAGTTGGATATCTTTAATGCCCTTCCTTTGTCTTATGTTATTAGTTAGCTAGAACCTCCAGTACAATGTTGAGTAGAAATGGGGACAAGGGACATCCTTGTCTGCTTCACTTTTTGAGTGGGATTGTTTTCACCTTTTTCCATTGTCTTTTTATAGATAACTTATATTAGCTTCAGGAATTTTCCTTCCATTCCTGTCTTTATGAGTGCCTTAATTAGAAATGGGTGTTTTATGTTGTCAAATGCTGTTTCTGCATCTATTGATATTATCATGGGATTCTTGTACTTTTTTATTATCAATGTGGTGTATAATATCAATGGATTTTCATGTGTTAAACTATCCCTGCACCGCTGGAATGAATCCTACCTGATCTTGGTGGGTGATACATAGTTTTGTATTCTATTGGCCAATGTTTTGTTAAGGATTTTTGCATCTATTTGTTTGTATAACAGCTTTCCTGAGCTATAATATACATACTGTGCTGCAAAACACAAGACCAGAGATTTGAAATCCCCAGCTGTTCTAAGCGAGGAAGTTGAGATTTTTCTACTTCTGTAAACACTTCCTGCCTTGGAGAGACCCTGAGGTGTTGGGTATAGTTCCAATCTGCCTTACAGGGTTACTGTGCGTCACAATTTACTCCATGGCCATCAGAAAGTATGCAATGTTTTTAATGTATTCAGAGCTGGGTAACTAACACCATAGTCAAGTTGAGAATGTTTTGATTACCACCAAATGGAACTCTCATTCAGTAGTCACTCCCCCAATGCCCCGACCCTTTCCTAGCCCTAGTAGGCAATTCTAATTACTTTCTGTCTGTATAGATTTGTATACATTGGACACTTACTATAAATGGAATCATAACAATATGCGACCTTTTGTGTCTTTATTTATCATGGTTTCAAAGTTCATATTATAGCATTTAGCAGAACTGTATTCCTTTTTAATGATGAATAATATACCATTCTTTGAGTATATTATATATTTTGTTTTACATTGATGGACAGTGAGGTTATTTCCACATTTTCACTATTAATAAGTAATGCCAGTATGTTTTAATTTTTTTTGACATAGATGTTCATTTATTTTGACTATAGTCCCAGGAGTGGAATAGCTAAGTTATACTTTGGTTTAAACTTGTTCATTATTTAATGCTTTTGTATATATTATCAGGAGTGGAGTGACTGGGTCATAATATGATTTAATAATAAGGTCATAATGTTGCTTAAAATATCTTAATGTTTAAGCTTGTTTATTACTAAAATCTTTAAACTTTAAACTGGTTTATTTCTGATAACTGTATAAACCAAAACAAAAAGCTACTGATGGTAAATTTTGAGTTAGTAAAATCCACAGTTGCTTTTATGTTTTAATAGGAGTGATTTCTTGGAGCTTTATTGTTTCAACATTATAATTATAGAAACCAGTAATTTTAGAAACCTCTAGAAATGTGTTTTTATTAACTAAGAAGCTATAGAAGTATACTTTTAATCACATAAGCATTTTAAAATCAAGATCTTCAAGTTTCATAATTTTTCTGCCAAAACCTGGGAGCAAAGTGTATAAAGATTCTAACTCTTAAGTCAGTTGCTGTCTAGTTGATTCTGACTTAAAATAACCTGAAAGGACACGGAGTAGAAGGGACCCATCGAGTTCCCAACCCCATAGTCCTTATGTGTTCAGACTGCTGCAGCTTTCTTCTGAGACGCAGTTCGCAGCCGCTGGGTTCAGGCCACCAACTCTTTGGTCAGCAGCTGAGTGCTTGATTATTTGCTCTGTAAGATCAACATTAGTTAGGGACAGTTTGTTCATAGTAATGCATTTTCCCTTAGTGTCTGGAATAATAGTTTGTACCATTTTTAGAATAACTTTTCCCTAAGATGTACATCATTTCCAACTTCTGCACAGTAACCATACAGAGAAGTCGTCACCTATTTAGGTATATTAGGCATAATCTTGAAGGGGAAGTAAATACTGTTTTGTCCTACTTTAATGATATATATATATATTTGTTTGTTGTTTTTTGGGGGGCACCACTGCCCTCTGGTGGTTGGAGTAAGAGGCTCAGCCTTGGTGCTGGATTTGAACCTCCAACCCAGTGGGCCACAGTCCTGCGCACAACCACTGTGCCACCAGGGCTCAGCCCACTTTAATGATATTTTAGTGAAAGCTGTTATGTGGCACGGGGCAGCAGTTTGCCTATATAAAATATTCACAGACATGTTACTAGTCATGGTAGGTTCATTTGTTAGAAACTATTTTTAGCAACATCAGTTTGATGTTATATTGTGTATATAAAACTCAACAGTGAAGCAAATTAAAATTTTGATATTTTTCTAAAATTTTCATGCATATATGCCCCATATATGTACCAATATGTAAGACTGAATGATCTTCATAAAAGAGTTGTAGCAAAAAAATTTTTACAGTTGACTTAGAAAGTAGATTTTATTTATGAACCAATAGTGAAATCATTTTTGTAGTTGGCATACTAGATTGTTATTTACATTTTTTCACTGGCTAACCATTGGAATACTCAAAGTTTATTCAGGATTATACTGATATGCCAGAATTCCTGCGCAACAACCTTGGATTGGTCAGACTTTTAGCCATTAGAAGGTAGAATTTATGGCAAAGGGCATGTCTGACGGCAGTGTGACTCAGTAAATGGCAGAGATGGGTTGATGTAACATATATGCCATCATATGTGCTTAGATGCATTGTCCTGTTTCCCCAAGCAAAAATTTTCCCTTCTCTCCTAAATTCTTTGTAAACTAGAATATGGGAGGAGCATTCAAAAGTTTGTAGGAAAATTCTGTTAGCGTTTATTCCATTTTCCACTAACTCTGAATCCTTTTTATAGAAGCTTCTAGAAGTATGTGACACTTAAAATCTATATGTTTTGTCAATATATTGCCTTTACTATAAATGTATTAATTTCAAAACAAATAATTGCATTTATTGTAGCATTTAAAAATAAAATTATGTGTGTTTAATTTCTCATATGGTGGGATAGCTTTGTTGAAACTCATCAAATGTAATATGGATCCCTTATGGATAACATGCTCCCAAGACCATTTTTCAAGTGATAGCGATTAGGATAGCTCTTAAGAGTGACTTTGTAAGTGATTGTTAGCACAAGTTACTGTAAGTCTGAGAAATGATAATAATGCCTTTTTTCCTGCAAATTAAACTTTGAGGAAATAAAATCTTTTACTTGATAACTGAATTTAATACGCTAATACTTTATGCTTCTTATTTTTGTTGATACTTAGAGGTGGTTCACAATTAACGAAGTTAGAGCCTTGAGAGCATTTATTCTTACTGAGAATTGAAGTTTTTAGTTATTAATGTGGATTTTGTCTTTATTTTTGGTTCTTTCCTTTCTTTTCCTTTGAGGGGTTGGATATAATTGCCTTATTTCATTTCAGGGATCCTTCTAAAGTAAATATTCTGGTACCTGGTGCTGGACTAGGAAGACTGGCCTGGGAAATAGCTATGCTAGGTTATGCTTGTCAAGGAAATGAATGGAGTTTTTTTATGCTCTTTTCTTCCAACTTTGTACTCAACAGGTATTTAATTTACTTTTTGCTGGAAATAATTTTCAATCAGATTGACTTGGCTATTTTTTGAACATTTCTGAATTTGAAGATAGGATTGTAGTACTTGACTGCGATGTATATCATGTTTCTTATATTAAAGTCAAATTGCTTATACAAATTACCATTTTCACCAGTAGCCTTATTACAGAACTCTGAAAAAGGATGGGTAAGTGATTTTTTTTTAGAAAGTGGATATTTTCTGAAACCAAAATGATTTTGTACAGAATTATCAAGACTAATTATGATTCAGGAAGGGGCACTTTCTCCTTATTCCTTAAACTTCTTCACCCTGTTGTTTCTCCAGTGGAAGAATAATTTAGTATTGCAATAATATACATATATATACATATACACACACATATATATATCCTTAAACACTTTCTTATCAGTGACCATGTTTGCTTTACATGACTGACGTAGGAAGATATTTGATTTAGCCTTTTGGAAAAGATAGGGAAAGTAAGGTTTTTAAAGCCAAAATAGGTATGAGAGAAAGAAATCTTAAAAATGAAAAAAAAATTATGTGAATATACTCTTTCCTTTACTTTTTAATTCATGATTTGTTGTTCACCTACTCATATGTTCATTTTCAAGTAGTCTGGTGGGGGTCAGTGATAATACTTTATATAGTAACCTTCAGCAAATGAAATCATATTTCAGTGTGTAAAGTACATTTTCTTGGTAAATTGTTTAACTGAATTCTTTGTTCATATTTTACAGATGTTCTGAAATTAATAAGTATAAGCTCTATCCCTGGATTCATCAGTTTAGTAACAATCGGCGATCAGCTGATCAAATTCGACCAATCTTTTTCCCTGATGTTGACCCCCACAGTCTTCCTCCTGGTTCTAACTTTTCTATGACAGCAGGAGATTTTCAGGAGATATACTCAGAATGCAGTAAGTCCCAAACAAGCAGGAAAGGTCTTTTTTCCTTTATTCTAAACTTAATGTGGTATTTTAAAGTAAGTTATGCTAATGTGCTGATCATCTTGATATCAAATATAACGTGTTGTAGGAATGCGTGCAGGCTGGTTTGAGAAGGGAAGACTGCAGACAAATCCGAGAGTAAGCGGGGAAGCAGAATCATTTGACTGAAAGGGAAAGGGAGCTGTTGTGGTGGAACTGATGGGAGACGTGGCTGGGAGAGAACCCTCTGGGTGGCACAACTGGTTTGTACTTCACTAACTGTAGTTTGGTAGGTCACATTCACCTCGTGGCACCATGGGAGAAAGGCCTGCTGATGCAGTTTAGTCACGTACAGCCATTGAAAACCCCAGAACGTTGCTCTACCCGGACACATGTGGGCTCATCATTAGTTGGAGTCCTTTTGACTACAACACATTGTTCCTAGAACAGTAATTTGGTTCTGGATGAGGGAGGATATTTACATACAGCTATATAGCGTAATCATCAAACTAGTAAACTTTGTTATAGACATTTGAGCTTAGGGAAGCATGACATAGGGAAAGAGAAGAGAGGGTTTGGCAGTAAAAGAATGCGAAAAACCCCTTGCTGAGGGGTTAGCAAGATCGCTCATTCATGTCTACAAGGAGCAACTTACTTTCTAGTAGAAAACTCGCTGCTCTTTAGCAACCTGCTAAAGCAGCGGTTCTCAACTTGTGTGTTAAGGAGCATAAGGGGTTGCTTGTCTACTCTCTTACAGGGATGTATCAATCTGAATCGACTTGACTGCAGTAGTTCGGGCTGTCTTTTTCAGTTTGGAGAGAGACTAGAGTTGTCAGGGGAGACCTAGTTACTAGAAGCAGAAATTAAGAAAAACAAATCCCAGAGGACCTCAAAAGTGAAAAGGTAGAGGCAGACTATGCCAGTATTTTGGGCAAAATGTTCGAAAACAGCAAAGGTAGAGAACCTTTGTTGCAAAAAATAAGCTTGATTGGTTCAAGGAAGGACTGGCAAGAGGAGGGTCAGTTTGACTTGTGTGTTAAGAAGTCAGGGAC
>PVJH01041810.1:0-14702 GCA_004026705.1 Nesogale talazaci | reverse complement strand
CATCAGGACTGAAAGTGAGACTCTAGAAAATGCCATTTCTCCCTCTGGGACACTGATTGCAGGACAGGCCTACAAAAAGACACGAGCATTAGACAACTGCCAAGAGTAACATTTCCTGAGTAGGGGCCTGTCTGTGCTCCTGGCTATGACTCTGCCTGCTTGTCAGTGGGAACAAGGTAGCAAAGACTACAGAATGGATTGGTACAGATATTTTGGATCCTTGATTCCCTTCACTTACCTGACCCTCAGTCTGTGTGTCTGTGTTTGGGGCCAGAGAGACAAGTTTGTATCACATAGTATCCGCAGGATTCACTGCTGGGAGAAGTTCATGGCAGAGATGATGTTTCATCAAAACAACAGTCTCTCCTTTGTTTTTTGCTACCTAGATTCTATAATTTACTGCAGTGGTCACACAGAACTTAAAGGGTTTACTAAGGAAGTTCACAGGTTGCAATACAGGTGAGGAGTACTCGAGATATGGTTGTTCAGTTTGGATATGTGACAATGTTCTCTCAGGGCTGCTAATAAATAAATGCCCAACAGGCCTAATCCTCTGCTGCGATCCTCAACCCAAAAGCATTCAGCTGAAGCTCCATGAGTGAGCAAATCCAGAGTCCCAAATTAAGTGCAGGGACAGATCCTACTGTACAGCCAGCCTCCTGCTCCAACATACTCAGCTTTACTTGCTCTGCAGACCAGGAAGTACACCATCTGTCTTATGCTCTTGCTCTTGGTTATGTTTCTGCTACTGTTTCTCTGCTATCACAGCCATCTACTGCACCAAGGAAGTTCACTGACCAAGGTCTTTGGAGTTCAGAGAACCTTCTCCACTTCAGTTCTTTGTGATAAGATTCCCTATTCCAGCTTCTCAGAGGGCTCATTTTATAACCAGCAGATGGCAACCACAATGATTCACAGGTGACTCCTATCAGTGCCTTCCCCCAAGTTCATCACCAGACCCATGCAGAAAAGGTCTTTGGTTGAGAGTTACCGAGAAATCAGCAATTTCAGTGATAATAAAAACTTCACTGCATCTAGAGATAGTGAAATGAAGTAATCGAGGTTAAATCAGGAGAGAGAAGACCAAACAGGAGCTCAAAGGTAAACAGTAATTAAAGACTCTAAGAGCTGGGACATTGGGATTCCAGGATTCAGGTGAAAATTTTACAAACTATATATCCCAAAGCAGAGGGCATAATACCCATCCTCCAACATAGGTGAGGCCTGGCACGATGAGCTGTGAGTAGAAGCTAGGATTCATTCACAAACAAATTGTAGAACACATTCTCTTTGCCCCTCTAGGGAAAGCATGGCATGATCCCATCAAAATCAAAGCTGAAAGTCACTTTATCTTTGTGACCTTTCTTGCCTGTTCTCTAAGCTGCATGCCCGTTAATAAGGGACAATACTTTCTGCCCCTTCTTTCACCTACAACTATTTGTAAAGCTTAACTGAGGTGATAGGTGTGAAAGCATTTTACAAACTAGAAAGTGCTACACAAAAGTGAGGACACAGCAGACATTTAGTCTATTAGAGCTGAACTTCTCTCTAAAAGACTGAATACATGGTCAGTTGGACCCAGGCCAGTCCTGAACTCTATCTCCAGGAGAGATGAATTAATCAAGAGAGAAACTCAACCCAAAGGAATTTAAGGCAAAAAGCACCAACCAAAGGCAAGCTACAGAAAGGCTGGTGTACTACTGGGTCATAAGATGATAGGAGGCTGGTCTTTAACATGATCCAACTATGTTCCATGTGTAAACTACAGCCCCCTGTGTCTCAGTGTCCCTGAGCTCCTCTCAGAAACCAACTTTCTCTAGATTGACCATTCCTTGACGCCATCTCCCAAAGTAATGGTCTTTGTTTCCTTAACTTCGCTAAAAAACAAAAATGAACAAAATGTACATGTCCTGCTTACATCACATGCCTGTTCTATTACCCGGGATAGGAGTACTATTTAGGCCTCCCCTATACTATGGGCCAAGGAAGTAGCTATTTCTGAATTATTTCTTGGTGTTGTGATGCTTAGTAGACAAAAACTAGATGATTCCTAGCAGGATCAGGACTAGTGGCTGCCCAATCAATGCTGTCTCATGGCTACCTCATGAGTGCTAGAACTCTGCTCCATAGGCTTTTCTCTGGCTTATTTCTCAGAAGTCAATTACCCGGCTTCTCTTCCAAAATGTTGCTGGATGGGCTCGGACCTCCAGTTTTTCAGTTAGCAACCAAGTGTCCAAAGACTTAAATTGACTGCTGCAGGGACCTAGTGAACACAACACCCTTTAGACTCCATTTGAAGGTTATTTTATCAGAACCCTTAGAATAAACAACCCCATCTTCCTTCATTGGAAATATGCTAGGAAGTGGATTGACAACATGAGATAGGCAGATGGGAAGAGAAAGTGTTGTTGTGATAAATGATGCTATAAATATACAAATGGCTCTTGGCAGGGGTAAAAAAAAAGGTTCCCTACTCCTGTTTTAGAGTAAAAGAGGTCCTGAGGACCAGGAAAAGTAGAAGTCACAAACATCTCTGTGCAGGCTCCGGTGTCCTTTGCATGACCGGCACAGTATTAAAACCAAAGCCCAAAGCAAGCCGACATCCGGCAAACAAAACCAAAGGAGAAGCCCTCTGATTTCTATGATAGGTTGAGAATGCACTTTCCAGTTCACCACAATTGTCATTTCCTCTTGTTGAATGCCTGCCACTTGATAAGTTTGTGGCTCCTGCATGCTTTGATTTGAGAGCTTGTGATTAGAAAAGTTGAACTTCTTTATTTTTCAGCTCCAGAAACTGGGGCCCAGAAAGGAAAATCTGTTTGCCTTTGCTTGCACCGCCATGGTGTGACTTGGCATCTGTGCAGACAGCAATGTCGTTGTTATTAGATGCCAGCGGATTCATTCTGACGCACCGCAGCCTCCTGTGACTGGGTAGATGGGCCCCATGGGCTGTTCTCAGTTATCATCGTTCTGGGAGAAAATTGCCAGGTCCCTTTCCTGCAGCGCTCCGAGCAGAGCTGAATTGCATATATTTCCATTATCAGCTGAGTGTGTACGTGTGGCACCACCTGGGTTCCTTACAGACATAAATATAAATATAGGAGTCAGAGAAACAAATTAAAGAGGAATTAGTCTTCAAAAGGCGAGGTTCTATGGGAACAACCTTCATGAAGGAAGGACTGGACAACGGGTGTATTTGGCCCCTGTTGATCCAGAAGCTAGAACTAGAATAGTGGAGAAAAGTGATGATGATCAGATCAGATCAGACCTGGCAGAGAGCTCTCAGGAATGGACAGGAATGCCTCTGTTTATCCTGGTTTCTCATCAGGATAGGTGGTCAATTAGCAGAAACTAAACAACCTTTTAGTAAGGATAATGTGGAGGAGCCTCATTCCTTGGAGGGGGGAGGAATCGTGTTGGAATTTGTGTCCCTTGAATCATCCTTTCACCCCATGAGTTATGTTGATTCAGAATTAAATTGGTATCAGAATGATTTGTCTTCTTTTTCCCCTCTCCTTTCAACTTCCAGGTTATCTTCAATTTTATCCCATTCTTTTGGGTGGTATGAGATAAGATTGAGAGTCTTCATATAAACCCTAGATCTAAATAAAAAACTCTCCTCCCTTCTGGAAACTTGAAGGGAATCTTAGAGTGGACATTATCTCACTTAGTGTCTACAAGATTGTCCAATGACTCATTCACTTCTCAGATGAGGAAATTAATCTGCTGTGAACTCACCAAAATCCCTCAGCTGGGAAGTTCCAAATTAAGAACTTAAATTAGAATAAATTCGTCTCCCACATTTATTGTGTCTTTCATCTCGTTGTAACTTCTCTGCAAAGAGTTTTGCAGTGGGGAAGCATCTCCGAACTAAAACAACTGGGTAATTTAGTAATGATGCATTGGTCAAACTGGTAATTTAAAAAATCTAGAAGAGGAAGTAAAACTCTAGCAAAATTATCCATTGTGCTAATTTAATTTTCCATGTGGGTGTATGTTTCCTTATGAATCGGGCTCCCCTTTTCCCCTGATGTTTTAAGGGAATCATGAAAAGAACTTATTTTTTTCCCCTTTATTTCCCTCCTTCCTTGATTTCTTCCATGATTTTCTCTTGGGGGAAAGAGCAGATTGAAAACTGTGGTTATATATGTAACCATTAAAATAGATGCTGTGCCTCTAAAAATGAACTTGTGCCAGGGTCTAATAAATTACATGCTAATATGCCAGCTCCCCAGTCTACAGGGGAATTACAATCACTCTCCTGATCCAGAGAAGCACAATTCCAAGCCTCTCTAGTCGTTCCTTAATCTAGTACAGCTGAGAGCTAAATCTTGATTCAATTCAACAAACAATCTTGAGAACCACAAGGTGCCCTGGTTAGGAACTTGGTGTTGTGGAGCAGAGGTAAACAAAGCATAGGCCTAACCGTCAAAGAGGTGAGAGTTCACAAGGAGAGGATAAAAATAGCAGCATTCAGGAAGGTGATATCTGCTAATGGAGAAGGAAGACTAAATAATGGAGGAACATAGAACTGAACTTCATGAGGGGTCGGTGGCGTATTTTGGACTCTAAGATGCACCTGATCATAAGACACACCCAGTTTGGGGAGTAAGAAAACCAGAAAAAATATTCTCAACCACATAGTACCAGTATACTAAAATGTTCTTGTGTACCACACCTTTGGACCATAAGACGCACCATGGTTTTTCCCCCATGTTTTGGGGGAGGGTGCATCGTACAGTCCAAAAAATATGGGAGTTTGTGCAGTAGTGAAAGCAAAGGTGGGCAATGCAAGGATGTTCTTTTCATCACCATCATTATTGATAATAGTTTAGGTACTAGATATTACATATATAATATTTAAATATAGCACACACACAAAATCCAAACCCAATGCTTTGAGTCAATTCCAGCTCAGCAAAGAGTAGAATTGTCTCATTGGTTTATCAAAGCTATAATCTTTATAGGAGCAGACTGCCACAGTTTTTGCCTCTGGAACGATTAATGGGTTTGAACCACCAATCTTCTGATTAGTAGCCAAGTGCTTTAACCCTGAGGCACCAGAGATTTTTGAACATATAATAATTAAGGTAAAGCCTTCCAAAGCTCAAAGTCAGCTTCAGGAGTTGCTTGATTGCCATGGGTTGAATGGTGCCAACCTCTCCTCCAAATATGTTGTATATCCCAACCCCTATATTGTAGATATAATCATCTTTGGGGAGAGAGTTTTTTGTTATATTAATGAGTATATCAACATAAGATGTGTTTTAGGACACCTCCTTTTGAGATATGCAAAGAGCACATTGGGCACAAAAGCAAGGAAGCGCAGAGAGGAGAAGGTAGATGCCAGGCCACATGAGGATTGCCAAAGAATTGAAGAATAAAAATTGAGAAAGACAAGGTCCTTGCCCCCATAGCTGGCAGAAAAACCTTTCCTCAGAACCAGTGCCTGACTAACTTCTACCCTCCTAACTGTGGGGAAGTTAATTTCTGTTGGATAAAGCCACCCACTTTTGGTAGTTCTATCCCAATACTAAGAAAGTAAGACATTGACTTTGGGCTCAGATAAGGCCCTCAGTTTTCTCTTGGTTCTACTTCGATCTGCATAGTAAAGATGCCCCTGCTAGGTTTAGACTCACTTGAGGGTATCACTCAGTTCAGTAGAAGAGAAATCATCAACTCTGGCAGTATCTCAAGTTGAAGATGCAGAACAGAATAGCATCAGTCTGGATTGATCTATTAGGGTATGTCCACTGCTCAACCCAATCCCGAAAGTCAAGGTTTGCATTGATTGACTTAGTCTAGACTGCAACAACACGGGCTCAGGTAAGGGACCAATTGTGAAGGTGGTTCAAGACCAGGTTATAGTTTGTCCTGTTGTGAAAAGGTTGCTATGTGTGTCCAAACAGATTTGTTGGCATGTAACAACAAGAGGTCCTGTGCTGGATTCCTGCTGCCTGGTCTGGCATCAGCTTGATCAAACACACACTGATTGAGGAAAAGAAGAGGAATGGTTCCTCCAAAAAGCCAAATCATGATAATGATGCCAATAGCCGAAGCAATAAACACTCCCTAGAGCTGCCTAAAACAGTGTACAATTTTATAATTACATGACGGATGCCCATTCACAATAGAAATCGTTTGAAATTCAGAAAGTTATAAAGACTGAAGTCAAAGTCCCCAGCAACCTTAAAACCCAGAGAAAACAATTGTTAATATTTGGAATTAATTTTTTCTCATCTCTCATCCTCCCTCCTCCCCCTAGGCATTTTGCCCATTACATATATGATTGTATATTCAGTTCCACAACCCTTTATTGTTTTCCACTTAACACAGACACCACTCATGGTCTCACAGGCTACTAAAACTTACAAATATTTTAGTCACTGATTTTTTCAGTAAACATTACCGGGCCCCTATTAAATTCCTGGTCCTTGGTTGATGTGTCTAGAATTCAATAATGAACAAATCATCTTTTTCACCCTCTAGTGAAATTCCTAGTCTATTGTAGGGGTAGCCAGGGGAAAATACATATGAAATATTATTCTGAGAGTCAAGAGCAGAGTATCCTACCCAAGGAAGACTGCCTGGGTTTGAGCTTTTCAAGAAGTAGAGGCATGAAACAGGCCAAGGAGAGGGAGAGGCTGCAGAGTAGAAAAGGATTCAATGTAAAGAGAAGCACCCTGCTATTTCTTGAGCACAACCTACTTGATGCAGTGAAGGTCAATCCAGATGGAGAAGAGGGCAGGGGAAGCTCTGCATAGTCTGCAAGAGAAGCTGCCTTTTCAGTTAAAGACCATTGATTTTCCTCATTTGGGGACATGATCTGTGCCCCTGCTCAGAAGACTCCACTGCCTGACATGCCCTTTGCTGTCGGTCGTCTTTTTGCCAAAGGATGCTTACATATTCTTTGAGATGGGATAATGTGCTACCCTTCCTTCAAAGTCTCTTTCACTGGACTGAGGGGACGTCATAGGATTGGTAGCATTTTGCTGGTGGAGCGCTTTGGACTGTTTATAGGAGTTAGTTGGGTACACACTCTAGGATGTCTTCCTGAGAAAGAAGGTGCACTAAGTGCATTGGTTGAATCACCTCTGTGCTTCTTGCCAAATATGGCAGAGGAGAATGTGAATAGGATTAATACTCACGGGTTTGAGAGATATATGTGATTTTCCACCATGGGTGATGTTACTCAATTGGAAATATTTGGTATTTTCTGGAAACATTTTTTTTCAATCACTGTTAGTGGGGACTCCTATAATCTTATCGCAATCCATACATCCATCCATTGGGTCAGACATATCTGTACATTTGTTGCCATAATCATTTTCAAAATATTTTCTTTCTACTTAAGCCCTTGGTATCAGCATCTCATTTTTTTCCCCTCCTTCTTCCAACTTTCCTTCCACTTTTCCTGTTTTGGATGTCAGGATTGGGGAGAGAGATCTTAATGATGTCTTGTGGAGAGAAACCAAATATGTTGTTCAGTACTAAGAAACGCTCAGGACACAAATGATCTGGTCCAACATGTCAATAGTCCTGAGGCTGAGAAACCATGGAATACATTTACTGATTTCTAGGGGACCCTAGGCATATTGTCCAAAGCATTCTGTTTACAGCCAGATTGTTGTGACTGACCTTGGTGTCCATGGACAGTACTTTCTCCCTGGATCTCAAGATTATTATCTGCAGAAATCCTAGTATGAATTCTAGCATGGCTTCTTGTATTTAAACTTGGTCCTGTAGCACTCATAAGGCCTTGACATGTTTTTCTTTACATTCCCATTCTCTCTTTTAGAGATAGGGATTATGGTGTCCATATTAGAAAGTATGATGTATGATGAATTAATAGGACCTATGTAACCCAAGACACATAGAACTCAACACAGAGAAGATGCTCCAAAAGAATTATTATGACACTAGTATTATCACTATTAGTAGAATAATGGTTTTAAACATGGACTCTAAGATGCTTTCTAGCTCAATAATCTAGTGCTCCTTGATTCTGTATCTAAGTGTGAAGTATTTTCATTCCACTAATATAAGAGTAATGCAAAGCATGATTATGAGATGGGGTTCTGGCAGATAATAAATGACACATTCAAAGTGGAAAACTATAGTAAAGTTTAGTAAAGGAATAGTTTAAAAGATGGAAATTAATTACCAGTATCACATGCAAGTGAAATTTTGCTGCAGATAACTTTAAAAATGGTTGCACTAGTATATAGACAGGAGCTTCCAAAAAATAAAACCATATTCAAAAAATAACCTGAAATGAGAGATATTATTGCTGATATCAGGTGGGTCTTGGCTAAAAGCAGGGAATTCTAGAAAGATGTTTACCTTTGTTTTATTGACCATGTAAAGTCGTTCAACTGTGTGGATTGTAAGGAACTATGTATAACACCGGAGATTCCAGTACATTTAATTGGGTTCATGCAGAACACTTACATTAAGCCCAAGAGGCAGTTGGTCAAATAGACCCAGGGGGTGCTGCATGTTTTAAAATCATAAAAGGTGCATATTAAAGTGGTATCCCTTTATACTTACTCAGTTTGTGTGATGAGCAAACATTCTCAGCAAATAAAGTTTGTATTCTTTCTCTATGCTTACTCAATTTGTATGCTGGACTGTATGAAGAACAGGGCACCAGGATTGGAATATGTCTTTGTGTTAGTCGGGGTAGACAAGAAGAACAAATTTCAGAGACACGCATATGGGTATAAGGAAAGGGTTTATATACAAAAGAAATGTGACCCTAAGAAGGCATCCCAATCCAGTCCAGTGCAAAGTCATAAGTCCAATATTAACCATATGCCCGAAGTCAATCTATAAAGTCTGCTTCCGACTCAGGAAGTCACAGGCCAGTGGGTACAGAATTCTGGCGCTGGCAGGGGTCTCCCCATGGCTCCTCGCTTCCAGGGCTCAGGTCCATCAACAGCATGCCACTCCGGCTTCAGAGGTTTGTCTTCATCAGGGCAAAGCCAAGTGGTCTCTCCGCTGGCTACTCCAGCCTCCCAGCTGCCATTCTGTGTTGCCTGTGGTTAATCATCTCTGAAGCTAACTCCCAACAACTGGGGAAGATAGCTTCTCATCTTCACGAGGGAAATACTGCGAGATTTCCCAGGAGTCTCAGGTGAAAGCCATGCCGACACACAGACCTCATCGGCTACTCAATGGCTATCTCCAGATTAACAGGCCAGACTCCACCCCTACATTTCAATTATAAAATTAACATAAGAACATGACTGCCACAGTCTTATTAACTGCCTACAATATGCAGATGACACACCTTACTTGCTGAAAGCCAAGAGGCCTGGAAGCATTTGCTTGGAAAGACTGAAGAATAAAGTCTTCAGTGTAGATTGCGCCTCAATGTCAAGAAAACAAAATCCTTACAACTAGTAAAATAAGTAATGTCATGATAAATGGAGAAAAGTTTGAAGTTGTTAAGCCTTTCATTGTACAGGAATCCTTAATCATCGCCCATGAAAACAGAAGTCAAAAAGTCAAACTATATATTGCATTGGACAAATCTGCTTTAAATCTCTTCACAAAGTGAAGATGTTCATCCAGGAAATGTAACTCAAAACAAGAATGAAATATCAACTTATATCCATGACACAAAATAGCCCAATTAAGACAAACAAACATGCCATAGAGGATACTGAGGGATTGGAACTTGTACTCTGCTGGTGGGCTTGTAAATATGTACAACCATTTTGGAAAGCAGTGTTGCTACTTAAAGTAAATGGGAATAGAAGTACAATATCTTTCTTAAACATATAACCCAAAGGAATAAGAGAACACAAAAAGATGTTCTTCCATGCTCATAGCACCACAGCTCATAACAGGAAGAATCTGGAAAAGTCCTAATGCCCATTAGTAGAAGAATAAATAAAGAAACTATGATATAATGCAATAGAATACTATGCATTCCTATAAACAATGATGAAACCATGAAACATGTGACGTAGATGAACTTAGAATACCTTATGCTGAGTGAAGTTAGTCAATTGTAAAAGGACAAGTATTGTGAGTCCACTGCTCTTAGTATAAACATCAAGATGAAGCTGGCCTTTTGCTTGAGGGCGCAAAATCTTCTAGTCCACTCCCCCAAGCAGAAGGTAGAGAGCCTTCCCAGTGCCCCAGAACCATTTATCTGCACATCTTTAAATCCACTGAGATAAAGGAGATCTCACCTCATCTGGGGTCAGTTTCTTAGGACCAGGGAAGGAGAAGATGCCCATTTAGTTGTTGCCATACAATATTTTGCAAAGGTCACTCCAAATTAAAACAAAAACTACTCCTACAAGAGTGATAGATGAACCTTGCTGGAAATTTAAGTCAAGATGTTTGTTGAAAGGGGGCCATGTTTGTCTTGGAGCAGGCAATTCACTTGTGTCGGTGGGTAAACTGGGTGGAGTAACTCCCCATCTGGAAAGAAAAATCCTCTTAATACTTTTATGGAGTCCGATGGGAGAATACATGCAGTATCATGTTCCTAATTGGACACTTTTCACCTAGTTCCTTTGCAGCTTTGGTGAGTCAGGCTATGAGCTATAGACTATTGTTAGTTCATTTAGGGGGACTTCCCTATTAAATCCTTCTGAACGGGACTTTAGCTCAAATTCACCTATAGCAGATTGAAGGAATGGGCATACTCCCTTGGATTTATGGCTGAAAAGCCCTAGTGTGTGATGAAGCATATGGTAACTATTCAAGTTTATGGTTATTGGAGGCAATAGGACTTTGATATAGATCTTTTACATTGAGGATGCCCAATGCATGATGGCCCTAGACTACCATATATTTACTATGTGAACACCCTCTTTTTATTATGATATGTATTCATCTAATAGATGTAGTTCAACCTTTGTGAATACATTTTATTTAAAGTTTTTCCCTATCACCAATCCCCATTGCTTGTGCTAATAGTGTCCAGTCATTTCAGAGTTTAATTAGTTCAAATCAACAATTCATGCATTGCAGTCTGAAGCCAGCCTATCCTTGTATCATTTTCTTTTCCCAGCAATGTTTAAAATTACATGCCATGGGCTAAATTAATGACACTATCAATTGAATTATCTTATGTTCAGGTGTTCAGATATCATGTTCTCTATAGTAAAATGACAATAATGTCTCTAATGTAAACCAAAACCTTACATAAATCCTAGGTGTATTAAGAGATTTTGAGCTTTCAATTTTAATCCCAATCTAAGAACCAGTTAGTTCTTTTTTTTTTTTGAGCCAATTAGTTCTTAGGGAGTTTTCCTACTTCCTACTCCCTGTCATAAAGAGACAACCAAAGAGATGGGTGTTAGATCAATGCATGGTGAAGCGATCAGATGGTGCACAGCTCTCAGAAAGAATGGTGTCTGGGGTCCTTAAGTCTTGTATTACAACAAGCAACCGTCTAAGTGAGTCATCAGCTCAGTGCACATAGAAGAAGCTTAGCACCCTGTATGATTAAAGGATTGGCAATAAAAATAATCCAGGCTGAGCCCTGGTGGTTTAGTGGTAGTTTGTGGGACAGCGACCCACAGGGCTGACAGTTCAAATCCAGCAGCAAGGCTGGGCTTGCTACTCCCACCAGGGCAGTGTGCCACAAAAAATAAAAAATAATAATCCAAAGGAGAGGATGATATCGTACCGTTCATTGTAAGAACATGGTTTGAAGAAGGCTATCGATGAGAGTAGAGACCCCAAATCCATTTGTAGGATCTTATCTGGAGTGAATCCCTTCTGACTATAGTCAAAGGATGTGAATATCCTTGCTCTCAAACAGAGAGCATTGTAAAGTCACTTATGGCAGATGTAGTTAGATGAACATGTAATACCTTATCATTTAATCTCCCTTTGGATGCATTTAAAGTTGTTTCAGATTTTAATATTTTTGGTTTTCTTTTCAGTTGAAGTTGGTTGTTGGTTTATTTACTTCCTCTTTGTGCTTTCTGCTTCCTGTTTTATATGACTTTCTGTAAATGAAATCCAGCTGAAGTAAATCTAGAGAGACAGTAATTGTATTAATAATTACCTAAGGTCATGACAGGTGAGGATGGAGGGGAAGGGGAAACTAACAAAAATGAAACAAACAAAATCTTCTGAAATTGATTTTGTAATGATTGTATGGTTCTTCCTAATATGGATAGATGATTAAATTATATGATATGTGAAGTATATGCCAATAAAACTACTTAAAAATTTGAATATGCCACTTTGAAATTGTACCTGACCTAGTTCACAGTACTTTTTAAATCATTTAATTGGGAGCTCACACAGCTCTTATCACAATCCCTACAAATATTCATTGTGTCAAACATATTTGTATATTTGTTTCCATCATCATTCTCAAATATTTTATTTCTGCTTCAGCCCTAGATATCAGCTCCTTATTTTCTCCCTTCCTCCTCACCCTCTTTTCCTCATGAACCCTTAAAATGTATAAATTATTATTATTTGTTAATGTCTTATATTGCCCGATGTTTCCATTCATACATTTTTCGGTTGTCTATCCCCCAGGAAGATGGTTATATGTAGATCATTGTGATCAAATCCCCTTGCCTACCCCCACCTTTCCCTTGCCCTCCTGGTATCACTATTTTCATTATTGGTCCTAAAGAGTTTATCTATCCTGGATTCCCTGTGTTTACAACTCTTATCTGTATCAGTGTACATGCTCTGATCTAGCCTGATTTGTAAAGTAGAATTGGGATCATGATAGTGGCGGTTGGTGGGGCGTAGGGGGGCAAGCATTAAAGAACTAGAGAAAAGTTGTATGTTTCATGGGTACTGTACTTCCCCTGACTGGCTTGTTTCCTCTCCATGACCCTTCTGTAAGGGGATGTCCAGTTGCCTACAGATGGGCTTTGTGTCTCTACTTTGCACTCTCCCTCATTCACAATGATATTTTTTTTGTCCTTTGATGCCTGATACCTGATTCTATGGATACCTCATGGTCACACAGGCTGGTGTACTTCTTCCATGTGGACTTTGGTGCTTCTCAGGTAAATGGTTGTTTGTTTATCTTTAAGTCTCTAAGACACCAGATGCTCTATTTTTTGATAGCTGGGCACCATCAGCGTTCTTCATGACATTTGCTTATGTACCCACTTTGTCTTCAGTGATCATGTTGGGAAGGGCTCACAGTAATTTCAACCATTTCATACTGAAACCTATGAAACCTGGAAAATGAGTAAGGAACATCAAAGAAGAATTGACAGTATTTGAGTTATGAGGTGGGTGAATAATAGTTAAAGTATGTGAACTGTGAGTACAAATGAAGCAGTCCTAGAAGAAGTATAACCAGAAAGCGCCTCAGAAACAAAGGTGCCACAACTTATGTCGACTTTGGGCATGCTATTGACAGAGATTAGTTTCTATAAAAGGACATCCTACTTGGTAAAGTACACAGGACGCAAAAAAGAAGAACCTCAAGGAGACACATTGACATACTTGTTGCAACAATGAAACAAACACAGTCATGATTGTGAAGTTGGTACAGGACTGAAGATTATTTTGTTTTACGTAGGGTTTCTGAGTCAGAATCTGTCCAAGGGAAATGAATAACACCAACAGTAACAAAGGTCTGGACTTAGGAAAATGTATAGGGATTTCTAATTTAGCAGTGGTGGGAAATTATTACTATTACTTGTTCTTGAAAAGCAAGAAGAGAGAGAGCCACCCAAATAAAACACTGCTATTGAATTAATTACAACTCAGAGCAACCCAATGGGACAGAGTAGCAGTGTTTCCAAGGATGTAGTAGATCTTTGACGAAGCAGATTGCCTCATCTTATTCCTGCAGCATTGTTGGAGCAATTGTAGCCTTTCAGTTAGCCTGATATCTGACTCAAGGTCTTAAAACTTGCCAGCCTGTATGACTGAGTGAGCCATTTCTCAAAATATCTGTTTCTCTCTCTCTCTCTCTCTCTCTCTCTCTCTCTCTCTTACACTCACACACACACACACACACACACACAGAGAGAGAGAGAGCGAGAGAGAGAATATCACCATGCTGCTTGCAAGATGGCTGTTGTTTTTATTTTATATTTACAGGAAACTGAAGTTAGGCAACTTATTGAATATTTTGTAGCTCTTGAATGTTGGGTTTTACATTTGAATTTAAGGTAGAAATGCCATGAACAAAAACTAAACCAATGGCTCTTAAGTCCATTTCAACTCAGTAGCAATTTTCTGGCTGTAATTTTTATGAAGGATCATTGGACCTTTCTTCCACAGACCTGCTGGGAATGTCTAAAGCTCTAACCTTTAGGCTTAAGTAGTTCAGTGCAGAACTTTTGCATCTGCTGGGACCCTTAGAAAGCACTTTGAAGCTTATGATTTTCTCATTATATAATAATCTATTCCTATAATATACCTATAGCATTGGCTGGTACATATACTTGTGAAGGAACACCTACAAGAACATCTAGAAGAAACTAGGTGTCATTGAAATGATTGATGCAAGTTGAGTCCGCTGAATAACTAGCCAGGGAAAACTTCTTTTCAGAGATAGTATGTGAACCCAAATACAATACAATACAAATACAAAATAAAATACAAAAATGACAGATACAAATAGGATGGAATGCAGGATGCCAGACCCAACAAACTGGGCACCAAGATGTGGTATATGAAAGACAATCCAGGTGGGGTATAAGACAGTGTGTTGAAGATGGAGTATCATGGTGGTGTCTGTC
>PVJH01041809.1:0-14720 GCA_004026705.1 Nesogale talazaci | reverse complement strand
GTCAGGAAGAGGGCACAGCCTGCTCACAGCCTGTATTCAGGAGAGGCCCAGGGGAGGGCCCTGACAGGGCCACCACTTCCTGCCCTTCCCCATGGCTGAGGAGCTGGGGGTGGGGGATGAGGGGAGCAGAGGGCCTGCCTTGGGGTGTGGAGGTGAATGTGGGGCGGGGGGTGGGGCAGAGATCATGAATCGCTCAGGGCATGAGGAGCACCAGGGACCCTGGGAGGTGGGGACCAGGCTGGCCCCGGGTCCTCCCCCTCCGGCTGGGAGCATAGCATGGAGTGGGGGAGAGGTTATCTGCTCTGCTGTCCCTCCCCCCAGGGCTGGCCCAGCTTCCCAAGCTTTACTTAGAGGAGAGCGGGCTCCCAGCCTGAGAGAGCAAGTCTGGAAACAGCTCTAGGGGCAAAAATAGCCTGTCCCTGATGGAGACTGAGACAGCATCAATAAAGGTCCCCCCTAAGCCCCCCAAACAAAGAAAGAAACCAAAAAAGCTTTCAAATGAAGAAAGAGAAGGAAAAAGGGCCTGGTTATCGATTACTGAAAACTTCCTGGATCACAACTGTCTGATTGGTGATAGATGGGGGGGTGGGGGGGGCGGGGGGGTGTTTGTACAGGACTGGGCGGTGTTCCCCACCTCCTTGACCTTTGTGTCTATCGACTTCAATTCCAGCTTGCGGGAGTCTTGGTGCCTGCTGGCCTTGGGTTCGAGTCCTGGCTCTGGCACTTGCAAACGGAGTGCCTCCTGTGAGTTGCATAATCCTTCTGAGACTCAGTTTCTTCATCCATACAGGGGGCCAGGAACCATGGACTAAGGCCCAGAGGTGGTTGTTCTCGTCCACTGCCTTACCAGCTCAGAGCCCCTCTGTTATGTACAAGGGAAGGAAACACTCCCCCGTCCTGCAGGACCCTCACAATTGTTACCCTGGAACCCATGGCTGCGACCTCTGAGTCAGTCGTCTCAAGGAGAGGCTTCCTCTTTATCTTCACGTTTCCAAGCATGATGTCTGTGTTACTCTGGGTAGAGTAGAGAAACCAAATTCATAAACATTCATCTGTAGATAAGAGTTTTATATACAGGAGCAATTAATTGTACATTAAGAAAACATCCTAGCCCAGTCCAGTGTCATAAGTCTGATATTAGCCCCTATGTCTGATACCACTCTATAAAGTCCTCTTCAGACTCACGAAACACATGACATATGCCAAATGCAGGATGATCACCAGCCAGTGGGCAGAGAGGCTTTGGATCTAAAATCATCATAAACATCTCAGCACTGGCAGTTTCCATGTGGCTTCTTTCGGTCCAGGTTTCTGGCTGTATCAGGGTAGATCCATGTGGCTTGTCTTCAGGGGCTGTGTGATCCGGAGACAAGAGAAACAAATTCACAGACACGCCTATGGATATAAGGGAAAGGTTTATAGACAAGAAGCATGGAACATTGCGAAAGCCTCCCAACCCAGTCCAGTTCAAAGTCCTAAGTCCGATATTAGCCCATATGTCCCATACCAGTCTATAAAGTCTTCTTCCAACTCACGGAGCATGTGCAATGACACCAGGACAATCACAGGCCAGTGGGTGCAGAGTCTTGTGTATCCAGCGGCAATAGAAGCATCCTAGTGCTGGCAGGGATTGGCTCCTCGTTTCCAGGGCTCAGGTCCATCAGCAGTATCCATTGGCATTAGAAGCAGCTCAGTGTTGGCAGGGGTCTCTCTGTGGCTTTTCCAGCTTCAGAATTCTGGTTCTATCAGGGTAAGCCCATGTGGCTTCTCCTCCGGCTCCTCCAGTTTCTAGGACTCAGGGTCTGTGCTGCCATCTTGTCAGTTGTGCGTCTCCAAGGAACTGAGTCTGTAGTCTCTCACCTCCATGGGAGAAATACCAGGAGACTTCCCAGATTTCTCAGAGAAAGCCATGCCCACACAGAGGTCTCATTGGCTATCTCCAGATTGACAGGCTAGACTCCACCTGCCACTCCCAAACTTGAAGTTGACACCCAAGTACATGACCGACCGCCACAGGGATGTCTGGCAGGGAGCCAGCCTTGTCAGTGGAGTGTCTCAGGCAGCGAGCTTGTCAGGAGAAAATCTCCAAGGAAGTGAACCAAGATAATGTCAATGTCGCTGCCTCCGAGAAGGAAGTACCACATTCCCCAGAATTCTCAGGAGAAGGCCACGCCCACACAGGTCTCATTGACTCTCTCCAGATCGACAGGCTAGACTCCACCCCCACACTCTGAATCCTCCAATGGACACCAGATGAGGTGACGGCCACAGTGTCCTTCTCCAAGGACTGCTCTCTCCTGACGACATGCCCAAAGCCAGCGAGGCAGTCTCACCATCTTCACTTCCCAGGCACATTCCGGTGTCCTTTTTGCGCTGTACAGATGTAGTCCTTCATCAGATTTGATACTCTTCGCCAACTCCGCCGTTCCAAGGCACCTGTTCTCCTTTGGGCTTCCTTGGTCACCGTTGTCCAGCTTGCTCCTGCATACGAGGTGAACTGAAAACCCCAGGGCTTGAGTCAGACCCACCTTCGTCTTCAGACCGGCTGATTGTCCTTTAGCGTACTAAGGAGTTGTGTCATTGCCCACTCATCTGGCCCTTATAGTCCCAATTCCTAATGGGATGAAAGAATAGTCCTGAGAGAGTCTCCCCTCGCTCCAAGGGAAGAGTCTTCCTACTCCCAGCAAGAATTAGTCTTGGAACCCCATGGGCACTCTACCCAGTCCGACAGGGCCCTATGAGTTGCCATCACCTGGTGAGCTTGGTTTTCGGTTTGTTTCTTTGTTTTCGTAACAGATGGAAACTAAACCACCCCCTTGTTTCCTTGAGGGCATCTTTGCCTCTACCTTAAAGGTACGTCTTAAGACATCATCCCTTGTTGTGGCTGAGCCCTGGTGGCGCAGTGGTTGTGTGCGGGACTGTGGCCCACAGGGTTGACGGTTCAAATCCAGCAGCAGCTCTCCAGGAGCAAGGCTGGGCTTCCTACTCCCATCAGGGCAGTGATGCCACAAACAAAACAAAGAAACAGAAAGAACTCAAGGCATCATCCCTTGTTTTCCTTGCGTGAGGCACGTAAACTGGTACCACCAGGCAGTTCAAACCCACGTCACCTCACCGAGAAAGCCAGGCCCTGACTTTCTGACTGAGCTCTGCCAGAAGCAAGATGACTTCTGGGGGAAGTCATTTTTTGGCTTCTGCCTCTGGACCCTGCCTTTGGCTGCCCTCTGCCTGGCCTTTGGATCCGGCACTGAACAGCACCCACCACCAGGCAAGACATCTCCGAGGTTCCTCTTGCGTTTCTGTGGGACGGGGCAGGGCAGTGAAAAGTTCCGGGAGCAGTCCAGGGGAGAAACAGGGAAGTGCATCTTGGGATATTTTTCACCCCCGACTTCTTGGGACCGTTCTTGCTGGGTGCCAGCAAGTCGGTCAGATCCATAGCGACCCTGCATATAACAGAACGAAATCCCGTTAGGTCCCGCGCGTCCTCACCCTCGCTCCTAGGCCTGAGCCCACTGAGGCCGCCACTGAGCCCTTCCTCTTTGTCACCGCCCCTCTACTTACAGGCGCGATGTCCTTCTCCAGAGGGTGGTCTCTCCAAAGCCCATAAAGGAGTCTCGCTAAGGACTTGACTTCAAGCCCAATTTATTTGTCCTTTTGGCAGTCCGTGGTGCTTGGAATCTTCTTCTTTTTTTTTTTTAATCATTAGATTAAATCTGGTGTCAGTTTGAGGATTCAGAGTGTGGGGGTGGGGTCTAGCCTGTCAATCTGGAGAGAGCCAATGAGACCTCTGCGGGGGCGTGGCCTTCTTCTCTGAGAAGTCTCTGTGGTCATTCCTTCTTGGAGGCAGAGACACGGTCGAGGGTCACTTCCTCGGAGACTGTCTACTGACAACACTTCCTCAGGGGCATTGCAGCTGACCAAACCCCTGGCAGCATGCTGATGGACCCTGCGCCCTGGGAACTGGAGGAGCCACGGGGAGACCCCTGCCAGCGCTGGGCTGCTTCCACCGCCACTGCATACACAAGACTCTGCACCCACTGGCATGTGTTTTGTGAGTCTGAAGAGGACTTAGGGATTGGTATTGGACATATGGGCTAATGTCGGACTTAAGACGTTGGACCGGACTGGACTGAGCCGGGATGTTTTCTTGATGCACAGCTGTTCTTGTATATAAACCTTTCTTATGCACATATATGTGTATTTATGTATTTATGTCTATATGTGTATTTCTCTCTCTCGTCTCCCCAGACTGACACAGGGGTTTGTACAACTCTTTCTTCTCCAGCACCACCATTCAAACAGTCCTTGCGGCAAAGCTGGTATCGATTCGTCTAGAAGACAGGGTTACCGCGCTCTCCTGCAGCGGCATCTGGCCGACACAACGTGGCGCACGTTGGATTTCCCGACTGCACTTTCGGTGGACGTGGACGGTGGACCCCGGACAATGAACTCCATGACAACGCCAAGAGTTTCTGCTGACCCCCATGTGGGTCCGGTGGTGAGGCTCTTGGTGTCCTTGCGTCGAGATGGGAAGGACATCGTGGGAAGGACAAAGTCGAGGGGCAGCGAGAAAGAGGGAGACCGTCAAGGAGATGGAGGGCCCCGTGGCTACATCAACCGGCTCCCACGGAATCGACGGTGAGGGCGGCGCAGGGGACGGGGCAGGGTTTCGTTCTGTGGTGCACAGGGTCACCATGGGTCGGGACCGACTTGACAGCACTTACCCACAGCTGCGTGGATAGAGGGATAATCCACAAGCAATGCCCGTGGCAGAAGGATTCGAGTGACATACACTCCTGGGCAGATCTGCTGTGAGGGACCTCTTCCAAGTTTTCCAAAGGTGACACTGCAGGCTGAGGGTGAGTCGGACCCAGCCAAGAGATGTTCCATCGTCACCTGTGAAACGGGGCACGCCGGACAATGAGTGAGGAAGACCGGAGAAGAAGGGACGCCTTGGAACGACGTTCTCGGTGAGGAATGCCAGCCGCCGGGAAAGCACAAATCTGGGCTGGAAGAAGTGTCCCCAGCGCTTCAGGGCAGTGAGACTTTGTCTCACAGGCTTTAACACATTCATCCTCCCAGGGACCCTGAGCAAGTTCCCAGACCTGTTTTCCTCTACGTAGAATGGAAGCAATTGCAAGACCCTTCTCAAAGGATTGTATCGGATCCACGGCGGGAAGCCCTGGACACGCGGTTCCAGGGGGTGCCATTGTCTGGGCTCCAGGGGTGCCTCCTCTAGGAAGCCTTTCCCAACTGAGACCACCCTGCCCAGGTCAGGGTCCCACCCCCCCCACCCCGAATTGTGTCCTCAACTCAAACACCAAACTCCCTGCAGGGTCCGACTGCCCCTGGGGACTTCCGAGGCCGTGATTCCTTGCGGGAGTGGAAAGCCTCACCTCTCTCCCGCAGACAGGCTCCCTGGTTTCGAAGACTGGACCTCGCGGTCAGCACGCCCTCCCTCCTTCGCGTCTGCACCACCTCTGTCACAAATGGAATGAAACCCTTGCTAACAACCTCCCCCGCTCCAGAACTCCCCTGCCCGTAGGGACCTTGAAGTGGGGGTGCAGAAACTGCGTCCTGTTCTTGGAGGCACCAACTCCATGCCTGCCACCGAGGAGGCGCCTCCTGGATCGGTGCGCTGGCGTGCGTGCGTGTGTTTTCAACTCGTGGGTCTAAGGAATTTCATGTTGGACTCGATTAGACTCCAGTTTTGAAGGCTACGTACTTTACCACTAACCTTAGCGCTTCCATTTCCTCCCTTTCCACGTTGCTGCTGCTGCTGCTGCTGTTTTTTTAAATCATTTTATTGGGGGCTCACACATTGCTTTGCGCCACACGTACATACCTCCAGTGTGCCAAGCATCTTCACATGCCTGCTGCCGTCATCATTCTCCAGATACCGGCCTTGCCACTTGAGCCCTCCACGCTGTGGTTTTTAAAATAAAAAACGGACAGCATGCAGCCATGGCTCACTAACAAGCGAGCCACACCCACCCAGGCAGGCGGCACTCCCCCGCGGTGGATGGCTGCTGTTGCTGGTCTACACTCGCCCACAGTCCATAGTCCGGGGCTGTAGTTTCTGTCGGTCCTTTCCGGGGAGGGGGGGGCGGTCTACTTCTGCCCTCCCTCTGGCCCAGGAAGGGCGCCCTGGGGATGGCGTGGCTGTACTTGAGGCTTTGGTCCATACAGAGGGTGCTTTCTTCTCCCGTTAAGGAGCGAGTCTCAGAAACCCGCAGGGGCCCCGTTCTACCCTGTCCTACAAAGTCCTACAGGGTCACTGTGAGTGCAGTGAGTTTGGTTTGAGCGCGCACACGCGCGTGCGCGCGCGCACACACACACACACACACACACACACACACGAAAACCATAATCCCCCTTGTTGGAGACACTGGAATCTGGGCTGAATCTAGGCAAGAGGAGGCTTGTTGAGAATGAGGCAGGGGTGAGGGGCAGCCACCCCTGTTTGAGAGGCTGAAGCACCAATGGATCCTCTTGCCTTCTGACTGCCAGCTGGGGGCCCGCCATCAAGAGACTCTAGTGCTGGGCCGCTAACCCCCAGGTGAGCAGTTCAAAACCACAAGCTGCTCCAACGGAGAACGATGAATTTCCACTGCCCTCGAGAGTTAGAGCCGCGGAACCCACGGGGGCAGATAGAGCTACCCTGCGCTAGAGGCAGTGCGTTCTGAGGGCGTCTAGTCACCTCGTTCGCTGCCCCCGGTGGCCCAGAGGCCCCCTCCCCAGGGATGCTCCAGTCCCCAGGCTGGGTGAGAACGGTCAGATTTACCACCGCCCAGGTCCTCGGAGCCCTCAGCCCGCTTCCAAGGGACCAGGATCGGTCATTTTTAACCCGCGCCAGGGCTTTCTGGACCAACCCGCTCGCCCGCCCCTTTGGACCTGGCACTAACGGGGCCGCCCCCGCCCAGGAGGCCGCCCCTCTCGCCATCCCCATTTGACAGAGGTGCAGACTGAGGTTCAGGGAGGGGGTCACCGCCCAGCCAGCGGGCCCCTTCAGTGGCGCGTACTAGAAGGAAGGAAGCGGAACGGGAGGAAAAGTGACAAACTGGAGTCGGGCGGGGGGCGGGGAGGGGGGAGGCGGGCGCGCGGCAGGAAGATGGGGGCGATCCAGGCGGCCTTGGATGCGGCCCCGCCCCCACGAGGGACGTGAAGACGCGGACCCCGCACGGCGTGGGGACATGTGACCGACTGCAGAGCGCGCGCCGCGGCGCCCACCCTCCCCCGCCCAGCCCCGGCCGAGGTCTGCGCGCCCGGCCGCAGGGCGCGGACCCCGAGCGCCCGCCGGGGTGGGGGGCGCGGGGGCGGGGCGGAGACGAGGCGGGGCCCCGGCGCTCAGCGGGTGCGGAAACGAAAGCGAAAGAGGGGGCCGGGGCGCCGGGGCGGGCCCGAGCGAGGCGCCGCCCCCAGCCCTGCGCGGCGGCCCGACCGACGGGCGCGGCCAGGTAGCGGGCCGGCGGGGCGCGCAGCGGCTACTCTCCCGGACCCCTGCGCCGCCGCCACCATGTCGCAGGAGGATGTGGAGGTAGGGGATGGCAAGCCCCCCGCCCTGGTACCCTCGAGAGGCGCCCGGGATGGGGGGCGCGGGGGGTGGGGGGGCGGCCGGGACGCCGCGCGAGCTTCGCAGCTCGCATGGATTCCCCCCCCCCCCCGCCCCGCGTCGTACCTCCCGACCCTTCCGCTGAGCGGCGCGCGCCCCTCTCGGACAGAGCGATGTCCCCCCGGCCTCCCGCAGAACGAAACGAGGTCTCCCGGTGCAAAACCGCGGGGGGAGGGGGCCGCGGGCAGGGGGGAGAGTCACTTCGGGATCCCGAGTCCCAGGCCCGGGGGTGACCTAGCTCGCCTCCCTGGGGAGAGCCGAGGCCTCTTGCCCCGGGCCCTTCCGCGTTCTCACCCCCAAGGTCTTGTGGGGACTTTGGCTTTTTCCAGGAAAGGCCCTAGAAAGATGGGGGGGGGGGCGGGGAGGAAGAGGGGAGGCGGGCTCCCAGCCCCAGCCGAGGCTCAACTTCTGCCCGGTGACTCGTGCCTGGGGTGGGGGTGGGGGCGGGGGCCGGGTCGCCCCTCTCCTGTCCCCCACGGGGTCCCCTCCCTTCCCCCCCCCCCCCCGCAGCTGGAGAAGAGCGTCCGGCGCCTGCGGGAGAAGTTCCACGGGAAGGTGCCCTCCGGCAAAGCGGGGGTTCTCATGAAGAAGTTTGCCAGCGACCACACGGGAGTGGGGCGCACCATCGTGTACGGTGAGTGGCGGGAGCCTCGGAGGGCGCCCTGCCTCGGGGAGGAGGGGGCGGGGGCCGGTCGGGACCGGGCACTTACGTGTGGTCTCCTTGCCAGAGGTGAAACGGAAAGACGGACAGGAACTGGCTAACAACCTGCCGGCCCAGGTAACCTGCCCCCTTCCCTCCCAGGCCTGGGGAAGGCGGGGTAGGAGGGAGGGGCCCTGCCACCTGCTGAGCCCGCTCCGTCGGGGAGCCGGATGGATGCGCCCCATCGCGTGCTGGCTGCGTGACATTGCGGAGGGAGACCCGCGCAAGGAGGCAGGAACGTGGCCTCATGTCGGTGCAAGGGGAAACTGGAAGTCAGGGGAGGCTGCTTGGAGGTGGTGGGGGGAAGTCTTCCAAGATAGGGAGGCAGCAGGGACAAGGGAAGGCAAAGGCTGGGAGGTGAGCAAGGGGCCCCTAGAAAGAAGGTAAGGAGAGCAGCAAGAAGCCCCCGTGTTCTGTGCACGGATGGGTGGATGGCTTTGCAGCACCCTGAGTGGGCCCTGGAGGGGCAGTGACCGGCTCCTCTGTCCCCTGGGAAAGATGGCCTTGGTAACTGGTGGGCTGCCGGTGACCACTGCTGAAAGGCCTGGTTTACAGCTGTCGATACATACTGAACGCTTCCTGTCTGTCGGCAGGGCTCAGGGCATTCCACCTTCCGGCTCATTCCATCCTCACAGCGGCCCCGCCCCCCTCCTTCCGGTGAGCTAGGGCCTCTTCTGTCCCCTCCCAGTTTAACAGACTGGGACACAGAGGTACAGAGGGATGAAGCCAGGTGCCAGCTTTGGCCAGCCAGCCGCTGACAGCTGAACCCTGCCCACTGCCAGCTGGAGCCAGAGCCTGCGCTCTTGATAGTCCAGGGGCCCATAGCTGCCCTTGGGGGTGCCAGGATTTGAACCCCGTGTCTCTGGGAAGCTGAAGCCCCACAAGGAACCGGCCTGTTGCCCGGCAAACGAACACAGGCTCCCAGGTCCGGGCCTCAGTTTCCCTAGCTGAGCAGTGGGGACGACACAGGTCCGTGACTCTCAGGGGGGTTGTGACAGCTATGTGGTCAGGTGCTGGATCTCCAGAAATGGGGGTTGCTCGGTCTGCTCAGTTAGGGATACACCTACGCTCTCAGAGGGGATAGGGACCTGCCTGCCTTTCTGGGCCCCAGAATCGAAACACCGCCACCCAGGGTGACAGAGAGACCTGAGGCTTGCTCCCAGAGTCTGCCCCTTGTGTCTCCATCTAGGACCCGCCAGAGGACATGAAGCAGGACCGGGACATCCAGGTGAGTGGGCACTGGGGGAGGGCAGGCCAGGATGGGCGATGGAGAGGGGTACCTGTGTAGGGAGGCTGTGGCGCGCCTCTCATCCCCACCCACCCTGACTCCACAGACCGTGGCCGCCACGCTTATGCCGCTGACAAAAGCTAACCTGTCCATGTTCCAGCGTGCCCAGGACAACCTGATCCCCTCTGAGGAGCGCCAGTTTGCGTGCTCGCCCTGCGACCATGTCTGGTGGCGCCGGGTGCCCGAGCGGAAGAAGGTGATCACCTAACCCTGAGCCCCGCCACGAGGGCTAACCAAAGATTGTCAACTTTGGGAAGCCCGGCCCCGGGCCCCCAGGAGAGCAGAGTGCCCCCGACCCATGCCGAGCTGACTCTGACCCCACTCCTTGACCACTACCATGGAAATCAAACCTGCCCCCCAAACCAGCACCTGCGGGGGCCCTTACCCTTCTTGTACACTCAACCACCAGCTCTGGGAGGAGGCGGGGACAGATCCGATGTGTGGCATCTGCCCATTCCCGGGGTGTAAATACTCCCCCTGGGGCCAATATCGAGCTATGATGATGTGACTGACGGTGGAGAGGGCGCAAGGAGAAAGATAATCTAGTTCATTATTGCTGAGCCCTGAGCCTGGCCCCAGTCAGCCCCCTCCCGCCCTCCCTTCTGCTCACCCCCAGGTATCCCGATGCCGGAAATGCCGACGGCACTACGAGCCCGTGCCCAGAGACAAGATGTGGGGCCTGGCTGAGTTCCACTGCACGAAATGTGGGCACGAGTTCCGGTGAGGGTGCTGACCCCCTAGCCCAGCCCCTGCCCCGCCCCGAGCATCGTTTCTGGACTGGGACCCTCACACTTTGCCCGCCCCTCCTCCCCCCAGGGGCTGGGCACAGATGGGGTGCCAGTCCCCCTGCTACCGGTGCGGCTTCCCCGTGTTTCCGACGCTGATCTTGCCCCCACGCCGCAACTGGGACACACAGCGCCGCAGCACCCAGCCCCACTCCTGCTTGGCGGCGGACTGCTTGAACCGGCGAGGTGAGGTCCCACCCCCGCTCCCTGGCCTCTGCCCTGGGTCCAGGGTCCCCGGCCTTGGCCAGAAGAACCGAGGTCAGCCCGGTGTCAGCCCCTGCTTCCAGCCCATGGCCCCTGTCCCCGGTGACCCCAGCTGCCCCTCCTGTAGCCTCCGCCCCTTCCACGCACTTCTCGTGGACTGGTCTGTGGGTTTTCTCTGGCCACGTCCTAGTGGTCCTGTGGCCTCAGCCCGGTGATCTCCGTGCACCCGGCTCCTAGTCTCCAGTGACCCCGGCCCCACCCAGTCCCGTCTCTCTCATGGCTTCCACTCACCACTCCACTTCCAAGTCCCCTTGGGTCTCTCATGTGCCCCCTGTGGCCCCCCCAGAGTGTCACATGGCCCCGTGACCTCAGCCCCTGCCCCTCCCCAGAGCCCCACCTGCCCGGTACCTCCTGCGCACACCCCAAGAGCCGGAAGCATAACCACCTGCCCCAAGTCCTCCACCCCAGCAACCCCCACATCAGCAGTGGCTCCACTGTGGCCACCTGCCTGAGCCAGGGTGACCTCCTGGAAGAACTGGATGACCTGATCCTTGATGACCTGAAGGAAGAGGAGGAGGAGGATGGTGGGCATGGAGCGTGACATTCCCTCTCCCCCTTCCCCCCCCCCCCACGTGTCAATGCAAACCAGATGCAAACCAGACACGGTCTGTGGCTACTTCTGTGTTACAAAAGGTGAGGGCCAACCAAGAGGGCCACTCCCTGGGGAGGCCAAAAGGGGTGGCAAGGGGGGGGGGTCCCTTGGTAGGACCTTGGGGAGCAGATCCAGACAGAAGGGTCTTTGGGACGGGGCCAACTCTCCGCCACAAGGCGGAGTGACCGGGGCAAGCTGAGCTCCTGAAGACTGGCCGTGGGGAAGAGGCAGGTCAGAGCCTCAGGGGCCGGATCAACATGGCAGCCTTCTTCAGAGAATAGGCCCCTCCTCGAAACTCGGCCCAGTAGACGCCGTCCTGGTAGCGGTTGCGGTAGTGGCCGCCTCGGTGCCACACGCCGTTGAGGTTGGAGTGGGCACAGGCGTGGTACCACCAGCCTCCCCGCTGGTACAGCGCACAGTTCCCTGAGGGGCAGAGAGTCCATGTCCTCTCACCAGTTGAGAAGCCTCTGTGCCCCACGCGGGGGGTCAGGCTTTTTACCAGTATTCCCCGTCCCTGCCCACTCTTCTCTGCATACAAACCAGCCCTCCATCTCCTCATCAGAACAGAAGCCCTGACTGTGTGGCTCCCCCCCCCCCCGCTGTCTGCCCCCCTTTCTTTCAGAGTAATAGCCTTAATTCTGTCGCCAAGCACAATACTAAAGTCCACCTTTCCCAACCTTCTGTAAGCAGAATTCTTCCTCTTGTGTCGGGTGTGTGTGGTGGGGGAGCGAGGGCAGGATCCTTCTCTGCCTCCTTTGAGAAAGAGCCTGAGCTCTGACCTCTGCCCTTCATCCAAACAGGTGTCCTGAGCCTCCCCTATCAGAGAAAGTATCTGGGCTTCTGCTCCCCTCACCAGACTAAAAGCGCTCTGCCTTGGTTTTCTTACCAGAATAAAAGTTGTAGACTGACCCCAGGCCTCTGCATCCCCTCACTAGACCAAGAGTTCCTGCACACACCCCTCTTCTCACCTCTGCCCCCAGGTCCTCACCCACACACACCATCACCACCAAGGAAGCTAGCCTTACCAGAATAAGAGTCCCGGTCCCTGTCCACAGTACTGAAAGGCTTGTCGTTGTGCCAGGAGAGCGAGTCGCCGGCGTCACCGTGGTACTGGCCAAGCCGCAGGCGGTAATGGTCACTCTCCGGCTCCAAGGAGAAGCCATCGTAGTGGGCGCGTGCCCCACGGCCCCCCCAGTCTTCCAGGAGCACCAGCAGTTCATGGTCCCTGCGGCTGGTCAGCTGGTGGATGGGCTCCAGGCCCAGCCAGTATTCCCCATCCGGCCGCCCAAAGCCTGCCTGGCAGGGCAGGAAGGACGGGCAGTCAGGAGAGGGGGCCCCTCCGCTGCCCAGCCCCTCCCATGCACCCTCCTCGCCTCACCCCCGCCCACCTTGTAGTGTGTCCAGGTGGTGAAGAAGTTGACAGAACCATCTTGTCGCCTCTGGATCACCGTCCAGCCACCCCCCTCCAGCTGTTGCTCGCACCAGGCCATGACCACGTACCGGCCTGGCCGCAGTTCATACACGCCACTCTGCCCATGGCCTGCCTGCTGGGCCTCCGCGCAGTCCCGCCACGGGCCTGTGGGCACAGGGATGCGGGGGACACAGCCTCAATCAACCAGCCTCTTGCCAGAATAGCATCTTTCCCCTTCCTGGGTCCCTCAGCAGAAGCAGCGTCCTGCCTCTCCTGTCCCACCACCAGAATAAGAGTCCCCCAGACTCATTTTCTTACCTATCTCCTGTCCCCGACCCCAACAGAATAATTGCCCCCATACTCATTTTCTTACCTGAGCAAGGTGCTAGATGCCACTTTGCTCAAGGGGCCAGATGTAAAGCCTGGGGTGTCTACCTGGGTCTGTGGGCTCCATGCTAGCAGTCCTGGACGTCCCAGTCTAAACCTGCCCGCCTTCCCTTCAATGCAGCAGTCCCAAATTCCCCTTCCCTGTGTCAGAATAAGAGTACAACTGAGGCACCCTGGTGACACAGCGGGCTACACATTGGCCTGCTAGCCTCAAAGTCTGCAGTTGAGACCCGCCAAGTGCGCTGAGGGAGGAAGATAGGGCTTTCTGCTTGCTTCTGTAAAGATGCACCGCCTTGGGAACCCACAGTTCTCATCGAACAGGTATGGTCAGTATGAGTCCGGGAGTTTGGTTGAGTTTTCTTTCTTTACTCTTCACACCCGTGCGAAGAAAGTGGGCCTTTGCCCCTTGATAAACCATACCTCTGGGTCTTAACTTTAGAGTAAAAGCTTTTCTTTCAGCGCCCCCCTCCCCAAAAGGACTCTACCTTTGAAAACCTGACTTTTGGGGGGAGGGGTTCGAAAACCGGGCTGAGCCCCGGTGGCGTAGTGGTTGTGCACGGGTTGCGGCCCACTGGGATGGAGGTTCAATTCCAGCAGTGGGACTGGGCCTCCTACTCCCACCACCAGAGAGCAGTGATGCCCCCCCCCAAAAAAAACCTGACTTGTCTGGGTCCCGCTACCCACACTGTACCTGGAATGCCCTGGTTCGCCACAACCCCAACAGCCCTGCTCTGTCCTACCTGCAGGCTTAGTGGAGGCTGCAGGATGTCCTGCGGGCGTGGGGGATGCCAGCAGCCCCTGAGGTCTTGAGGTCTGATCTCTCAGGGTCTCCAGGGGTGGGTCCAGCCTCCTGCTGCTGTTCCTCAGGCCACCTACCAGGCTGACAGGAACCACAGGCACCAGAGGTGGGGGCAGGACCTGCAGTGGCCAAGAAGGTCTGAATGTGATGGTATCCCCCCTCGGCCAAAGCCCGACCCACCCCAGTGTCGTGCATGATGGGTAATGGTCCCAGGACCCAGAAAAGCAGGAAATGGGCAAGGTAGAATGCCCAGCCCCCTAACTGACCCTGCTCAGACCCTAATTCTCAGACCCTCAATAGCAGAGCTGGACGTAAATCCCCACTTTGGAATTTGGCAGCGTAACTATCTGAGTCCATCTCCTCACTGGGAGTCGTCACCTTACTGAATCTCCCAGATCCTGCCCATGCTGGGAAGGGTCACACAATTTTGTGTGTGTTGGCATCACTGCCCTGGTGCGAGTAGGAAGCCCAGCCTTGCTCCTGGAGAGCCGCTGCTGGATTTGAACCATCAACCCTGTGGGCTGCAGTCCCGCACACAACCACTGCGCCACCAGGGCTCAGCCATTTTTTTTTTATCCCAAACGAAGGGACAGACACGTTCTAGGATTCAGAACATGGACTCTGTGTATAGAACCTAGAAGCGCTGGTGTCAGAGTGAGCGGTTGCTAACCTGGAGTGGCCAGCAGTTCAAAACCACCAGGGCAACCTCAGAGACATGCAGTGCTTTCTATTCCTGTAGAGAGTTACCATAAAAAAAAAAAAAAAGCAAGAAAAAAAAAAAGGGCTGAGCCCCGGTGGCGTAGTGGTTGTGCGCGGGACTGCGGCCCACTGGGATGGAGGTTCAATTCCAGCAGTGGGGCTGGGCCTCCTACTCCCACCACC
>PVJH01041808.1:0-14720 GCA_004026705.1 Nesogale talazaci | reverse complement strand
GAACGGCACAACCACGAACTCCGGGACCTCCACCGCCAACCTCTCTAGCATGACCGCCACCTCCACCTCCACCACCCTCTCCACCACCACCACCTCCTTCACCTCCACCACCTGCACCACCTCCACCTCCACCTCCACCATCAACAACACTACCATCATCATCACCACCACCACCACCTCCTTTCTCTACCTCCTCCGCCGGCACCTCCACCACCACCTCTATTTCTGTCCCGGCATCCTGTCTTCAGAGGCTAGGTCAGCTGGTCCCCTCCATCTTCCCTGAGTGCCTCCATCTCCCAGGGGGGTCGCCTGCTTGCCACTGTGCCATTCCTACGTCAAGGCAGCAACCAGACATCTGCTTTTAAATCTTCCCCTCAGCTTCTCCCCCTCTGAAATATCCAAGTGAGAAACATTTGGAGATTTATATTCAGGGCACAGGACCAAATGGCATCTGAAGCATTTCTTTGTTAAATATAATTAATGTTTCCCTTTTTTGTTTTCTCCCTCATTCCCCTCCACCATGACGAAGCTCGATGGGTGCTGTTCGCTCTACGTCTGGGTGGGCCTGTCCCTCTTGGAAGGCCTGTAGCAGCCCCACAGAGACTGGAGGCCAGCAAGCCGCTGCTGGCCTTGCAGCCTTCCCTCCCTGGGCTTGTCCCGAAGCACAGAGCCACGGAGGGAGCCAGGCCCTGGGAGCTCACAACAAACAAACATCACTCCAGCAAAACCACCCTCCTCGCCCGCTGCTTCTCCTCTGGCCTCATCAAGGCGCTGAGCTCATTCTGAATGGGAACACAATGCCGGCAGCTGGGGAATAGTGTGGGTGGGAGGTGGGGAGAAGACAAAGGAAATATTGGTTCTCCCCCCCCCCCCCCTGTTTTCTCCTAAGGCGGGGGGGGGGGAGCGCTCTTTGCAATACTCATACACACACACACACACACACACACACACAGTGAGAGAGAGAGAGAGAGAAAACATCATTGGGATTTAAAGATCTGTAGAGAGGAAACCGCGCCCGAGAATATGCTATTTTTCTAATAAAAAATATATGCGATCCGGCCCCTGGGTGTTGGTTTTAAGTGGAGATATTGACTCGCAGCCGACGGAGGAGTGGGGCGTCGTTCTCCTGCAATATTGATGGTATATTACACGAAACCGCACGCCGGCCGGGCACGCCGCGGCGTGATAGCTGATGGTGCCGCCCTCCCCCGGGACGCAGCTGCCCTCGTGAGCTGATGGCTTCATGCGATCTGGGGGGGAGAGCTTCTTGCCGTGCTGCTAAATTAACTTGTCAGAAGCCTTCAAACTTCGGAAGCTTTTACAGCTCCATTCAGTCTATTCTTCAAGACTAAATGGGGAGGCCGCGCCGGATGGGAAAAGCCGGAGAAAAATAAATGTTCGTCGGCTTTCAGAGACAGAGTGACATCCTTACCTTTTGTTCAGGTTGTACATCTTCATCAGGGAGCCTCGGCAGAGCTGCGTGTGGACTCTCCATTCCCGCTGGCACCCGGGAAGGCCACCGTGGCAGGGGGCGGGGGGGGGTGTCTGATGTCCTTGGGGGCTCCAGCAATGTGAGGCTGAGACGCCTCCAATCTTTGGGCTGGGTGTGGGGTGCACAGTTGGATGGCAGGGTGAGCCTGCGTTCTTAATAAATTGTTGGCTTCCTGAAGTAGATTCACAAGAGACTTGACAGGCGGTTACTGAGCAGAGATGCAGGCCCACAGCCATGGCACGCTACAGGGTGTGTGTGTGTGTGTGTGTGTCTTACAGAGGAGGGGAGAGGAAGGCACTGGTGCAGGTAAAGGATAGAGCTGCCCCTGGGATCAGCTCACAGAGCACCTGAGGAAGCTCCAGTGGCCAAGGTCAAAGAGGTGTTCGAGCCAGCTCCCTGGAGGTGGAGGCAGCCAGGTGTGCGGGGCGTGCCGCGGGGCATGAGGTCATGCCCTGGGAGGGAAGCATGGGCTTGATCAGAGGGCAAGCTCGCGCCATGTGCCGACGGAGTCCAACATGGAATCCACTGGGCAAGCCCTTGCTTGTTTACCTGGGCAGCAAGTGCACTAACAACGGGAGCGAGGACTTCAACACGACGCATCCCTGCTTCCTCCACGAAGCGCCTCTCTCCGCAAAGCCGTGTCTGAAGTAAGGAGACTGGCGACATGATGCTTATGCGCTAAGCTGCGACGAACCCCTCCCCAAGGTCAGCAGTTCGAAACTACCCTCTGCTCCTGGGTGAGGAGATGGGGCTGTCCACTCCCCTAAAGCGCTGCCGTCTCGGGAAAATCAAAAGGAGTGGGGGTTGTCTGCTGTCTCCTAAGGTCGCTGAGAGTCAGCATTCACCCGACAGCTGTGAGTTTGGGGGTTTCATGGGGTTTCTTTGTTTTTGTGTATCCTCAGCGAATCAGCCGCCGGCAGATGCTGGGTTTTGTTAACTAGGACTGACGGGACAGTGATTACCCCCTGGGCCGTCTCAGAGACCCAGAGGGCTGTCATGTCAGGTCCCACGGTTCCCGCAGAGTTGGCCTGGACTCGACGGCCCTGAGTCTTGAGTGAGTCCCTGGAGCAGGCGACCTCGGAGACCCAGCCAACGATCGCTCGTCAGTTCACAAGAACGGGTTCCACTGCCTCCTGGAGAAGGTCACAATGCTCATCAAAGACCCAGAGGTTTCTACCTGCCTGGCCCCTCCTGTGACTTGCCACGGTCCTGGGTGCATGTGCTCAGGGGCCGCTCTGCCCTTTGCTATGGGGTCACTGGGAGCTCACCTCAGCTGCACGGCTGTGAGGGAGTGGCAGGGGGGTGAGACTCCGCAGCTGGTGTCCAGCAGGACCCCATCCCTGAAGAGGGACATCCGCTTATGGGAAGCCGGGAGTAGCCGGGAAGCAGGGCAGTCAGGAGAAGACCAGAAACAGACCGAGAGTCAAGAACGAGGGAGAAGAGCACGTCCTCACACGCTCGAAGCAGGATCCACGCCAGTGTGTGTGCGGTCATGTCCACATCTGCATTGCAAGCCTGTCTACGCTAGCCCTGCCCGCACGAAAGGACACACACATTTAGAGCACACAGAGACCTCTACCATACACGTCCCTGGGACATCCATAGTCCTGAAGCATACCGATGCCTGCCGTGTCTAGCCAGAGTGCCCCTCCGAGGCAAGGATGGATAGACTCCTAGACATCTTGCAGGGGAGACCAGTCCCTGGACGCTGTGCTTGGTAACGTGGAGGGGCGGTGACAAGGAGGAAGGGCCTCTGTGAGATGGACAGAGTCACCGACTCAGCATAGGGACGGTGGTGAGGGTGGCTAAGGACTGGGCAGTACTTTGTTCTGTAGTGCCCTGGCCACTGTGGGTCGGAGCAGGCTCGATGCCCCTGGAGGCAGCAGACACCTGTGATACACCCGGAGTCCTGCTAGCCCAGGGAGTTGAGTTGGGGCGTTCAGCCCCAGGTGAGCAGATCAAACCCACCCACCCACAACCGTGAGGCAGGAAGATGAAGCTTTCTGCTCCCAACCGGAAATCCAAACTCACTGCCCCCCAGTCAGTGGACTCACAGCCATCCTAGAGGACGGGGTCCTGGAAGTCTAACCCCTGAACGCGTGCATGTCCTGTCACAGGTATCGTGCCATGTCTCCACCCCTGTCATGCAATCTAATGTTCATGAGGCCTGGACAGGGCGGGGCAGGTCCTATGTCTAATCACTCCTGTGGTCCACTGAGCAGGTCAGATGACGCCAAGCACCAATGGAAGGAGACAGGTGCCAACGGCATGGAACCATGGGTCGCTGCGGGGGGAGGGAGGGAAAGAATCTGACAGAGACAGGCCCCTCCTCCTGCACCCCCCCCCCCACCCGAGAGAGAGCCTTCCCTGGTACCTGTGCCCTCTATCCAGGCTTCCAGCCCCCTGGACCATGAGAGGGAGTTTCTGCGTTAGGCTGGGATAGGCCGGGAGCCACCCGAGGTGCAAGCAGGGCTCCCGTGGCTTCCTGGCGCGTGATGTGCGCTCGGCTGGTCTCTGAAAGGCAGCGGGAGGTTAGAAGCCTGCAGAGGCTGGCTTCTCGGTAGGAAAGGCTGAGGGCCTGCTCCTGTGGAGAGCCACAGAACGTGGCTTCTTACCCATCGTGAAGAACTCCCCGAGACAGCTCCACTCTGTCGTCTGGGGCCACTTCCCACCACACTCTCTCTCCACCGAGCGGACACTGACTTCTCCCGGCAAAATCTGACCCGGGAGCCGGGGCCGGCCTTCCTGGAAGGCCGTGACACTCACTCTGCACGTCACCCCCACCCCCACCACCTCCTTCTCTGGTTACGGCTCCTGACACCAGGAGCCGAGAGCAAGCCCAGATCACCCCCTTCCTGGTCCATCCTGCCCCGTTCGTTCCCCTTGATCCTGGGAGCGCATGTTCGCACACAGCCCGCTGTGCTCAGAGAGCCCATCCGAGCCTTCTCGGCTGCCTGCTTTCCACGATCATCAGTCAGAAACCACCGTGTCCTGATCTCAGACCGGGACACCAAGGCCAGCATCTCAAACTTAACTTCTTCTTTTTTTAATTCATGCTTTTGCCTGAACTAGGAACCCTTCATGTCTGAGACCTCCTTCGCCGGCCGTTGTGAAAAGGAATGCTGCGGAAGCGCCCTGCTCCCAGCACCGCCTCACCTGGAGCCTGGGTTGGAGGTCGTGTGTTTATAAACAGACAACGTCGATCTGCCTTCAGTCCCGGGAGAAGGACGAGGGACTGTCTGCCCCCTTAAAGAGCCACCGTCTCAGAAACTCACAGGGGCCATTCCAGCTGTCCCGTGGGGGTCGCTGAGCAGATGTCTGCCGTCGTGTGGATGGGCCGAGGCCATCCATTGCGCATGAGTCACCGTCAGCGTGTGGCAGGCATGTGGCTGGGTTGCCTCCTCGCGCTAGGCCGATCCAGTCTCCGTGCTGAAGCCAGCATCAGCGAAGCTGGCTTCTGTGAAGGAGATGGGAGGAAGGCTTCCTCACAGCCTGCAGGATGGCAGATGACACAGCCTTGCCCGCTGGCAGTGGGGAGGATGTTGAAGCCCTTGCTGGTGAACATCAAGGATGGTAGCCTTCCGTGCAGGGACAGCTCAGTGTCAGGAAGACCCCAATGCTCACACCTGGACCAGTGGGCAGCAGCAGTCAAACTGTCAAAAGATGCACTGCAGTAGGCGGATCTGCTGCACAAGACCCTCAGAGCGCTGGCACGCAGGGATGCAACTTTGAGGTTCGAGGTGCACCTGTCCCAAGTCCCGGGGTGTTCCATGGTCATGGGGACATGAGAGCTGGACATCAAACCAGGAAGAGCGAGGAAGAATTGATGCGTTTGAGTCGTGGTGCTGGAGAAGGGCCCTGCAAGTGCCATGGATGGCTGAAGCGCAAGCCTGTCTCTCTTGGAAATCATTCAGCAGAGCGTCCCATAGAGGCTGGGCGGTGAGACTTGGTCTCACGTACTTTGGACAGGCTGTCATGGGAGACCTGTCCCTGGAGAAGGACGTGGTGCTTGGTAAAGAGAAGGGCAGCGAAGGCGAGGAGGCCCTCGAGGAGACTGGATGACACTGGGAAATGGGCATGGGCGCGGAAAGAGTGGGGAGGAAGGCGCCAGCCCTGGCAGGGTTTGGCTGTGCTGTGCAGAGGGTCTCTACGGGCAGGCCGCCTCAGCGCCACCACGAGTCAGTCGGTGAGTTTGTATTTGGGGTCAGAAGTAAGTACCCCCCAGGGGTGGGAAGTCTTTTTCTGCCACGGACCTCTCAGGGATCTATAATATCCTTTGAGGCTCATGTAAAATCACCAGCTTAAAAACAGACCTGTTAGATTTTATCAAGTATTTAGTCCACGCATCCCTCATGTGATGGGGACTGGGAGTCCCCAGAGTGCAGTGGTTACATGCTGGGCTGTTAACTGCACGGTCAGCAGTTCAAGACCACCAGCTGCTCCTTGGGAGAAAGAGGAGGCTCCCACTCTGGTCAAGGGTCACTGTCCCAGAAACCCACAAGGCCATTCTGCCGGGTCCCAGAGAGTCACCATGAGCCGGTAGGGATTGGACGGGGGTGAGTTTGGCTTCAGGTTTGAGAACGGGGTGGCTGGAACCGCTTCTCTTGGGCAAGGTGTGCGGTGTCAGCTGGTATCGGTGATGTCTCTGGCCCTTATGCAGTTCACAGACTTGTCCGGGCGGATGACATCAGCCAGCCTGAGCTATGTAAAGGAGTTCTTCCTGCAGCGTTCACAGCCCCAGTTCTCCTTGCACAGGGATTACAGGTCTGACACCCACAGATGGCCTCAACGGCCGAACCCATCCAGCCACCACCGGGACGTCTGTTCTGGAGACCCGCTGCTTCACCCACTGGGAGGCTCCCCCCACCCCCCCGAGTTGGATTGAATGGGACAGCAAGTGGCTAAGCCCTCCACCTCCCCCAAGTGTCTCCTCAACCCAGAAGGCCAGTTTCTGGTTCAAACCCACAAGCCGCTCCACAGGTGGAAGAGGCGGCTGCTGGGTGCCATCAAGGGCACTGTTGCTGTGCCGTCCGTTCTGACGCATGAAACCCTACATGCTTGTCCAGCTCTGTGTGCAAGTCAGGCTGCCGAGGCTACGGAGGCTGGGTCAGGTCCACCTCTGTGCGTCCAGGTGACAGCCTGCGAGACCCTGGGAGCAGGCCGGCTCTGCCCTTCAGGCCCGCCTAGACTCCTTGGCGATGGGCTTCTTGAAGTCTGGGGGAGGGGCCGCTCTGGACCACCGCACTGGCTTCATACCCAGCCCTGTCTTTTTTTAGAACTGCTGACTCTTCCTTGAATCTCAGCTTCCGAATCCCCAGACTCGGACCGGCTTTTTCAGAACCAGCTCTGCTCCGTGGCGGGGCCCGGCCCGGGTCGCCGCTCAGCTTGCGCCTGCTTCCTGGTGACTCGGGCTCGGACGCTAGCCCGCCCGCCCGCTCCTTCTCCGCGCCAACTGCAGCTGCCCGTGTGTTTATTTTGGTCCAGGATTTCAAAGGGCCGTTTCTCCCCAAAAGTGCGCCAGCACAATGGGGCAGCTGTGCCTGATAGAGACTCCCAGGCATAATCACCACCCTCTTTACACATCCTGTGGTTTGGGATTCAATTTTAAAAATCGCCCTTAACTTTTCGATTCATGATCGGTGTGGAGCTTTGGGTGGATCCAGAGTCCCTGTCCCGCATGTGACCGGGTACAGATGAGCAGGGGAGAATCGAGGCGGCCTCCTGTCCTTCCCCGGTGACGGGGAGGGCAATGCCTGCCCTGTAGATCTCAGGGGAGGAGTGGGCAGGGGTGCCTGGGGTCCCCACAGGTTGACCTCCATTGGCCCCTGTCTGCATTCAAGGTGACCCTGGCCTAGACACGGCCCTTCCCCTTGACCCATGGCCACCGTCATCTCAATACCTGGCTCACAGAGGGAGGGACTTCCTTTGTTGGTGGAGGGCCGAGGCCCTGAGGGCTGTTTGCACCCAATGCTAAGTGACACCTCACAGCTGAAACCACCACTCCTTTCCCAGGCCATCAAGGTGTGGGGCTTCCATTTCCACTGCACACAGAGCTTCTTGGAAACAACCAGCTATCTGGGGCCTGGACAGTGCAGGGCAGAATGGAAGCGGAGGGGGCATTTGCAAACTAGGGACCAGCACCCCTCAGCACAGTGAACACAGGACCCTGGGTTTCCGTCAGGTCACACACACCTGGTGGCTCCCCCTGATGGTGGGTCCCCCCTGGGGGTGGGAGCCCTGAGTCCTCCCCTGGCTGTCCCCTGGCCCTGGTATGGTGTATGGAGCTTCCCTGGCCTTGTGGGTGGAGCTTTTCCCCCACCTTCAGGGCTGCTTTTCCAGGAGCCTGAGGTGCTGAACCACGGATGAATGTGGCTCGGGATGGAGGGCAGTCGAGGAGACAGAACCTGCCTTGACCAAGCCCTGTGTGTGTGGTTAAGCACGGCTGTGGCCGGGGGCTGTGACTTACAGACCCCCTGAGGACGGGGCAGAACTACCCTTCGGTGTCCTCGGTGGTCCTCTGTAAGAAGCCGTCTCTCAACCCTTCTCCTTCTCCCTTTTCCCAGCAGGAAAAAGCTCCCAGCTATGGAGTCTCACCAACCCCCAGTGGCCCTGCAGGACAGGGTGAGAAACGGGAACTGCGTCTGCAGGTTCCCCAGGCAGCCCTGCCTGCGTCACACAAGTAGAAAGCCCCATCTCTCTCCCAAGGAGCGGCCGGGGGTTTCAAAGTGCAGGTCGTGGGGATGGCCGCCGAGCAGTCACGCTGCGCTGTCAGGGCTCCTGCAGGGCAACTGCGCCAGGCAGGATTCTCTCGAGAGACCAGTCCAGGACACCCACGGCGAAACATGCAGAAAAAGATAGGTCTAGACAGCGAGAAGAACTGTGACGTCTACTTAGTCCACACAGCACAACGGAGGGCTCAGTTCAACTCATGTTCGTGGGGCCGCTCATAGACGGAAGGGCCTGTGGGTGCAAGGTCAGGCAAGGCAGGAGAAGCCCGCCTGCAGGCAGCAGACAGCCGAGTAGGGCGGTAGCAGTCGGGAGCTTGAGGGGGTGTTGCTAAACAGGCCTCTGAGGGGGTCTCACGCTCCAGCGATGTGCCACGTCTCCACAACCCACCCGCAGCGTGGCAACGCAGATCTCCAAGGAGGCTCGAGCTCTAGCTAGCTGCACAACCCACAGGTTGGCTCGACCCACAGGTAGTGCAGTGCACGGTGGAGGCAAAGAACTAGCTCAAGCAGCAGCATGCTGGTCCCCTCACCGGGGAGGAAGTGAGAAGGGGGCCGGTCTTGGAGGGTCGTTTGTCTTGTCACCCTCCAATCAACCTGATTAAACTCCACCCACATGTTCCTATGGCGGCCTCGTTGGCACAACCAACCTAACTATCACGCTACCCTAACACCCCCAAACACCGTCCAATTCCCCTGAAGCAGTCCCATCTCATTGCAGCCCTCTGGGACACAGAGGGTTCCCTCTGAGGTCCACCTCTTTCTCTCGCTGAGAGCCTGCTGGGTTCGGCCCACAGTGTTCCTGCGACTTTGCAGGGACATAGGCACTGCACCACCAAGTTTCCTCAGCTGAGTGCTTCGGACCAATCTGAGCCCCAGTCAGGCCTGGGGAGGGCTCCTCCCCTCTTCCTGACTCCAGGCAGCGATGGGCTGGGTCCACTTGTCTTGGCCTCTGAAGCCCCAGAGACCAACTCTCTCCCCAACTCCAAGCGCAGTCATGCCGGCCGGGGTTGCCTCAGGTCAAGCCGCCGCACAGACCCCTCTCACGTGTGGAAAAGCAAGGATCCCACTCTGAGGGCTAAGGTGCGCCTGGGCTGAGCCGGTACCCTAAGTTGGACGTTGAATAAGGGAGCCTGAAGAAGACTCTTCCTGACCTTGCGCTGTCATCCACGCTGAAGGCCGTGATCCTCCATGTTCATCAGCAGGTGCTTCAAGTCCTCCTCCGCGCTTCCAGAGAGCGAGGCTGTGCCCCCTGCGTATCTCAGGTCGCTGATCTTGAAGACATATTCTTCTTCCCAATAAGCCAGCTTCCCCGGTGACCTGCTTGGCATCCAGACTGAGCAAGCACACTGAAAGGAGAGGGCCTGGTGGCTCACCATGCAGCATCCCCGGCACTGCCTGGGCGGCTTACTGCCTCTCGGTCCCTGGTCAGCTTCTGCGTGAGCCCAGGGCCGCCCTCTGGAGCTCATCTTCTCAAGGCGGTCGCTGGTGTGCTGTGATCCCCACGGTCGGACGTCTGTGCCTCTGTCCATAAAGCACGGTCCACGTCTTTCTAGTGTTCTCGATTTCCCGCCGACACCCATCTGACATCCGCGGTGATATCCCCTGTCCCATGTCCTCTTCTGAATCCAACTGGGCTTTCTGGCAGCTCCCAGCCAACGTGCTGCTGAACGGTCTTCGGCCACATGCTCCTTGCGTGTGATCGTTACCATACTGTAGCGCCGTGCTTTGCACCTCCTGGGGGCCACCCCTCTGGGGAATGGTCACACGATGGATCTCTTCCCGTTAGCGGGCCGAGGAGCTGTCTGTCAACGTCCTGCCCTAGAAGACGGAGTCTCTCCGGTGCTCCATCAGCTGTTGAAACATTTCCACTGGCATCTCATTAATTCCCGGAGTCTTGTTTTCCCCACTATTGCCTTCAGTGTACCATGGACCGGTTCCTGGATCATTGATAGCACTGGCTCTTGATTGCGGCCCAACTTTTGAAGTAAATCAGCGTGGACCAGCTCTTTGGCGAATCCCTGCCACCATCCATAACGTTACCTTTACCCATCTAGCTCTCGCCATATGATTCTTTGCACAGGCTGAGACAAACAGGCACCTGGAATCAAAAAAAGCCCCTGGAAAGGAAAAGCCCAGGAATGAAACGTTTTCTTCACAAACACTCAGGAACGGACGAACTCAGTGCCCACCCGGGAAACCCTTCCCCACGGCCAGACCTGCCTGCTGCTGGCAGGGTGCTGGTGACTGGGCTTCACGGCCAAGAGTGAGGCTGCCCTTGCCCTGCCATGTGGGAATTTTGTCGAGAGCAGGTTTCCCTATGTGCGTGCTGATTTGTTTTAGAAGAAACACACAGATGTGTGAACACAACCTGCCATCTAGACCCACCATCCTGCCATTGAATGAGGGACACCTGAAAATCAGTGAGGTAGAAGAGAGACGATTTAAGGACCAAAGCAAGCTCGGGGGATGACGGGGTGGTGGTGGGGTTGTGCCTGGCAGCAGACTGCTCTTGCTGAGACAAGTGGCTTGTTGAGGATGGGGACGCTGATGGCTGTGTCACTTCACACCGGGATGTGACAGTCATCACGGTGGATCAGCCGAGCGGTGGCGGTGGTGCTGCAGGCTCCCATCATCTCGTTCCCATCAAGTGGGGACACTTTGACTCCCCACACCCCTCTCAGGCACACCTGCACGTCCAAGGTCCCCATCCTCGCATCACGGCCGAGGAGCCTTGGATGGCGCCGGCGGTTGGGCGCGGAGCAGGAGTGGACTTGAGAGATGGGCGGGCTCAGAATGGCCGATCTTACTGACACCAGGATGGGTGCCTGGCTAGGAATCCAGGGGTTAGCGGTTCAGACCTACCTGTCGGATCCTGGGGAGAGAGCGCTAGCCCTCTGCTCCTGTGGAGATTCCCAAACGCAACCCAAGCCCCTGAGGGGAGGCCAACTCATTGCCTGGGCCCAGGTGACCCCTTCTCCTTTCTGAGCACCCCACACTTAACCCCGAGCACCACTGGGGCTCCCTCCCCTAAAGATGAACACCCCCCACCCCCCACATCCACTGACATCAAGTGGGTTCCCACGCTCAGGGCCTCCTCGGCCACGCAACGAGGAGTCCTGCCCTGTCCCCCCGGGGCATGGGGCGTGGGGAGTCAAAGCTCGACTGGCAGAGAGCACCGGGCAACAGCATCCATTTGGCCGCTTTGCTTGTCCAGTCGCTCAGCTCAGAGCCCTCGGGTCCATGCCGCCCCACAGGCAGCAAGCCTGCAGGACAGGGGAGCCCTGCCCGGCCAGTTTCTGAGATGGTCACTCTTTACACGCGTGGAGAGCCTCGTCTTTCTCCCTCAGAGATGCTGGTGGTGTCAAACTTCTGACCTTGCTGTGAGCAACCCAACCACCTCACCCGGACTCCGTCTTTGCCTTTAGAAGCGCACTCAGAAGTCTCACTCCACAGTGACCAGTCAGACCAGGCGTGGATGAGCAGAAGGCACTGGCCAGTGCCTGCATTCTCAGGCGCTCCCCCGAGACTGACCCTGGCCACCGTAGAGGTCTCCTTCACAACAGTGCCCTCCTCCGCCAGAGGCTAGTTCTCCATACACGGAGGAGACCGTGTCACTCACTCATTTCATTCTGAATCATCATGCTCCCATTGCACCTGAAGATGCCCAGTGGATCTGCCCGTGGGCCCCGCTGGCTGGACTCAGGGTCATCTGGGGGCCTGGGGGCTGGTGGCTGGTGGTCAGCCTTCCTTTGGTCTCTGGTGCCACAGCAGAGCACTCTGGGTCCCTGCCTTGTAGGGAGGGTCTCTCAGGGGGACACGTGCAGAGGAAGGATTGGCGCACTCTGGGAAGACAAGCCATCCTGGAGACTGTGATCGGTCGGTTTATTATGCCAACTTGGCCAATGGGAGCACGTGGGATTAATCGGATCTCCTGCAGTCTGAGTGGAGGGTAAACAGACAAGTGGCTTGTAAGGGCGGCCCCTCACTCTCTTGTTCTCTGACGATATGACCAACGTGCTGCTGCTTGGGCTAGTTCTCTGCCTCAGCCTCTGAGCGACACTACTTATGGGCCAGGCCAACTCGTGGGTCTTGTCACTAGAGCTTGAGGTTCCTTCGAGACCTGTTTCACCAGGCTGCTGGTGTGGACATTGCTTGAGCTTGAGGCTGGTGGGTCCTGCCGTCTTGCATTGCTGAAGCTCAATATCCTATGCAGGCCTGCTTTACTAAGCTCTTGAGCTGCCGCCTGTTGGTGACCTGCCCTGCTGTTGGCTGCCTGCAGCTTCCTGCCTTGCCCGAAGGAAGACTCAGCTATCTGCTACCTTGAACCTGGCAGCATTCATGAATTGAAGGACTTTCAGGATATTAACTGTTACACCCACAAAGTGAGTTGAACTGAGCCCTCTGTACTGCTGTGTGGACTCATGAACTGTTATATTCCTTTGTGATTTATAAATCTATTTATCTATCTATATATCCATCCATCTATCCATCCATCTAATCATAAATGTCCTGGTTCTGTTTCTCTAGAGAACCTTGTGGAACACAGAGACAGTCGAGTCCACCTGCGAGCTGGAGGTTTTCCATGTACAGCTGCCCACAGGGGACACCGAGCCACCACAAGCTGAGCATTGCCAGAGGGCGTGCAGCCACAAAACTACAACCTGACCCCTGTTCCTCGGGGGGCTTGGTGGGCAGGGATGGGTAGAGGGGGTTCTGCTTCCCTCAGGGACCTGGTGAGCGGGTGCTCAGTTGTAGGGTGATGTGGTGGCCAGTTCCTGTTGATACTGGGGGGAGGGCACACCTCTAGGCCTCCACTGTACCCCTGCGGCCATCCGCTTTGCATCCCTGCAGGTGCCATCCCTGCCAATGCCCACCAGGCACCCCCAAAGGCACCACGCCTGCAGCTATCCATCTCCCATCCCTGTTGTCACCACTCATCTTCACCAAGCAGGGCAGCATGACCACCTCCCTCTGACCCTGAGTGGGGGGCTCCACCTGTCCAGATGCTGCTGTGCCTTAGTCTCCGGGGACCTGGGGGAGGCCATGCCCTGAGGGAGCCGGGGGAAGGGCAGGGCTCCCCGAGATAGGCTGTCAGGAGGCTGAGGCCCGCAGACAGGAGGGGACAGGGAGGCAGGACATGCCATCAGGATGAGACCTACAGCAGGAGATGTGTGCCGGACGCAGCGGGAGCCTAGGGGGCGGGGGTGGGTGTCCTTCAGAGTCACTGCGTCCTCCTCAGGTGAGGATGCCCTCTCTCTTTAAGTGCACAAGGAGAGCGAGGCTCAGAGGACGCAGGGTGCTGCTCACCGCCGGCCAGCCTCAACGCTCTGTGCTCTTTGTGACACCCCGCGAGACTCACCCATGACCCAGCGGCCTACACCCCGCACTGACGGAGCTCCAGGGCTTCTCCCTGAGACCCCTCGTTCCTGCCTGGAGGACCCGCTTAGCTGCATCGCCATCCACAGAGCATGTGCCTTCAACCCACGGTCCTCGTCTGGACCACGGCCCCTCTGCTGGCGTGAGGACTGGCGCAGCGCACATGTTTCAGAGAGGGGCTTTCCAAGGTTTCAATGACCCGTTCATGGCAAGCGGCCCTCGTCAGCAGTGGGACCTCACCTCACCAGATGGACACGGGGATCAAATTGATGGCATCTGGGGCAGAGAGGTCACAGCAAATTGCAATGTTATCAAATGCCGAGTTCAAATCTAAGCAGGGGTTAAAAACAAGCTCACGAGAGCCAAAGCGTGACTTTGAACTTAGAGCCCATGATGGGTTTAGAGATTGCCCCTATAATAGATTTGATGCATTAGAAAATGATGGCTGAAGACCAGACGAGTTGTGGGGTGACCTCCAGACATCACTCATGAAGAAAGAAAAGGCCATTGAGCTGAAACAAAAGACCCAAGCCCGTGTCAGCAGAGACCCTGAGACTTGCTTTAGAATGCGCAGTCGCTAAACCAAAGTGGGGGTAGAATGGTGAGTGACAGCTGCACAGGAGGTTTGAAAGGAGACCCTGTGAGGTACGAAGCAGTAAAACAAGAGAGAAGAGCAGGGTTGGCGTTTCTCCAGGTGAGAGTCCAACCTCAAGTTACAATATCCAAAGATTCTATGGAGAAACATGCAGGACACGGGAACCATCAGAAGAAGAGGAAAGGAATCTACTAAAAGGGATTGGTTGGCATGCCACCGTCTCTGAGGTTACGGAAGTTCAAGAGTCGAGAGAACCAAAGCCCATGTGAAGACAACCTGAGAGCTCCTTCCAGAAGGGCCGCAGGTGGGAGATGAGCCCGTCAGGATGCAGCAGAACACTGAGGAAACGTACAACATTCCTCTTGTTCTGTCATGCTTTCTCCGACCCCCCCCCCCATCGTGGTCCCAATTCTACCTTATAAATCTGACTAGACCAGAGCATGTACACGGGCACAGATCAGAGCTGGAAGCACAAGAAATCCAGGACAGATACCCCTCAGGACCAATAACGAGAGTAGTGATACCTGGA
>PVJH01041807.1:0-14708 GCA_004026705.1 Nesogale talazaci | reverse complement strand
TGAGTGCTGCTTCTGTGAGCATTAATTGTGGATCCAAGAAAGAAAATCCTCGACGACGTCAACCTTTTCTCCACGTCTCGTGATGTTTTGCGCTGGTGGCCCGGCAGTGGGGGTTTGGTCTTCCTGACACCGAGTTGTAAGCCATACATGGCGGGCTGCATGCGGCATGATGCAATCTCGGGCAAGCACTTCAAGGTTGTTTAATCTGCAGATCAAGATTGCTGAAAAGCCTTCTTCCGATCCTAGGGCCCCGTTCTGCTTCCTTTAATTTAGCTTCTCTGCATAGCTGTTCAGCAGATTGAGTAAGGCGGGTAAGAAGATACAATGCAGTTGCACACCTATCCTGACAGTACTCCTTTGACCCATTTGTACGACTGCCTCTCGATCCATGTGTACCTAATGTTCTGGAATTCCCACTGTTTTCAACATTATTCATATTCTCTTATGATCCACATGATCCATAAACATCATGGCAATAAACAGATGGAGGCATCTTTCTGGGATTTTCTGCTCAGAGCCAAGATCAGCAACGAGAATGTGTTAGTCTGGGTAGACTGGAGGAACAAATTTCTTTCTTTTTTTTTTTTTAGGCATCAATGCCCTCAGGTGGTGGGAGAAGGAGGCCCAGCCTTTGCTCCTGGGAGCCGGAATTGAACCTCCATCCTAGTGGGCCGCAGTCCCGCGCACAACCACTACGCCACCCGGGCTCAGCCCGGAACAAATTTCATAGACATACATATGGATATAAGGGAAGGTTTATATACAAAAGGAATGGAACACTGAGAAATCATCCCAACCCAGTCCAGTTCAGTCATAAGTCCAATATTAACCCATATGCCCAATACCAGTCTATAATGTCTCCTTCTGACTCATGAAGTCACAGGTCAGTGGGTGCAGAGTCCTGGCGCTGGCAGGGATCTCCCCATGGCTCCTCGCTTCCAGGGTTCAGGGTCCATCAACAGCGTTCAGAGGTGGCAGAAGCAATTCATCGCTAGCAGGGGTCTCCACGTGGCCTCTCCAGCTTCAGAGGTCTGGCTCCATCAGGGCAAAGCTGTGTGGCTTCTCTGGCTCCTCAGACACTGCCATCTTGTCTTGTCTGTAATTCATGGTCTCTGAGACTAACTCTCAACAACTGGGGAGATAGCTTCTCATCTCCAGGAGGAAAATATCGTGAGATTTCCCAGACTTATCAGGAGAAAGCCATGCCCACACAGAGGCCTCATTGGCTACTCAATGGCTATCTGCAGATTAACAGGCTAGACTCCAACCCTACATCTTAATCATGAAATTAACATAAGCAGATGACCGCCACAGTGAGAATACACTTTCTCTTCTGAACTCAGCTCTCTCTAGTGCTGCAACTCTAGTGCTGTTGGACGATCTTCGGCAAAATTTTACTTGCATGTGATGGTATCAGCGGGTGGCCGGCCTCCTGATATACTCACAGCAAGGGTTCAACAGGCAGCTGTGTAGCGATAATTATTATTTATTTTAGCACCTATATAGAGATAGATAGATAGAGAGAGAGAGAGAGAGAGAGAGAGAGAGAGAGAGAGAGAGAGAAGAGCATTAAAAGTTACATATATATCCTTTCATGACGCATGCTCACCTCTACCCACTAGATGGTCCACGTGGGGCAGCCTGCATAGAGGTAGGCTGGTATGAAGCAGGCTTGGGAGAGGCAGGCTGAGAGAGAGGCTTGAGAGAGAGGGGGAAGGGATTACATGATGAGGGGCAGCGTCTGTTGCTGAGAGGCAGGCAGCAGAGAGAGAGCCTCTATCTTACATCCGATCCCTATATACCCTCTGGAGCCAAGCCAGGCCACCAATTACAGGTAAGGAAGGGGGTGTGCCTTGCACACACATGATAGGAAAAGCGGGCTATCAGGGTCCCACGTGGGGAGACAAGACTCCAGACTGCTGGATGTGGCTAAACAGGTTAGGCTAGAGATCATTAACATCTGCATGTGAATCCGCCCACAGGCTTCAAAGGAAGGGAACCATCATCCTTACAGCAGGGGAGTTAGTTCTGTAGTGAGACACACAAAGGCCTTAAGTAACTGGGAACTACAGGGAGTATAGCTAACTTCCATAACAAATACTGGTAAACAGTTTGCCAAATATTCGGAGTATAATAGTTGTGGAAAAGTCCTGTCTTCACCCGACGTGATGGTAATACTATTGTTTTATAATCTGAACCTTCTGTTGGGCACCTTTCTTTGGAATGGGCACAAAAACGGATCATTTCTAGTCCATTGGCAAGTAGCCATGCTCCCAATTTCCTGACACATATGCATGAGAGCGAGTGCTGGGACATCTCAGTCCGCGTGCGCTCCATCAGTTCCTGGAGCCTGGTTTTGGCTGATGCGTTGGGCGTGGCGTGAGCTGCTTCCTTCCGCACCATTAGTTCTGGCTGACACACACCTCCAGAAACGGCAGACTGCCCACTGGTGCTCTTTGGTACCGTGAGTCTATATTCTTTACATCTTCTCCAATGTGTTGCCCGTTGAATCTTTCCATATAGCAATTTAGGGCTTGAGTTTTTCCTTGAGTTCCTTGCCTTTCAGAGAGGCTGAGCGTGTTCTTCCTTTTGGTTTCCTGACCCTAGGCCTTTACACATGTCATTGTCATATTTGGCGGTGTCTTCTAGAGCTGCCCTGGGAAATTTCCTATTCAGCCCTTTGATTCTGTCCTTTCTCCCATTTGCTTTCACCTACTCTATGATTAAGAGACCATTTCAAGGCTGAGCTCCGGTAGTGTAGTGGTTGAGTGCGGGACTGCGGCCGACTGGCTTGGCGGTTCAAATCCCGCAGCAGCAAGGTTGGGCCTCCCACTCCTACCAGGGTGCAGTGATGCCTAAAAAAAAAAAAAGAGAGAGACCATTTCAGTCTCTTCTGACAACCACATTACCTTTTCTTTCTGTCTTCTTAATGACCTTCTGCTTTCTTCATGCATGATGGTCTTGTCTTTTTTGGGGTGGCATCACTGCCCTCCGGTGGGAGTGGGAGGCCCAGCCTTGCTCCTGGAGAGCTGCTGCTGGATTTGAACTGCCAAGCCAGGGGGCTGCAGTCCCCCACTCAACCACTACGCCACTGGGGCTCAGCTCCATGCATGATGATCTTGAGGCTTTCTTCATGCATGATGGCCTTGACGTCCTCCCACGGCTCATCGGGTCTCTGTCATTAGTGATCAGTGAGTCCAACGTGTTCTTGAGGAGTTCTGGAAATTCAGGTGGGACAGATTCATGGTCGTGTTTTGTCTCCTGTGGACTTATTTTCGTGTTCTTCAGCTTCAACGTGAACGTGCATGGGCGTGGTTGGTGGTCTGTCTCACCGTCGGCCCTGGCCTGGGTTGGCTGCTGACACTGAGCTTCTCCACGGTCCTTCCCACCGATGCAGTCAATCTGATTTCCACCTGGAGGACTCCACATTTACTGTGTTGCTGACAAAAGGATTCGCTATGCACAAGTCGGTGGCTTTGCAAAATTCTCTCAAGCGATCTCCAGTTTCATTTCCACATTTCCCAACTATGGCTCCTTCTTGTTTCCAACTTCTGCATTCTAATTGCCCATAGTGATCAATACATCTCGTTTGCCTGTTTGATCAGTTTCTGACAGATGTTGGTAGAATGCTTCAATCTCTTCCTTACTAGCTTGCACGTGATGCATAAGTTTGAGTAATCGTTGTTGTCGGTTGGATTTCCTCGAAGGTGGATAGATAGTGTAGTTACCTACCTTAACGTGAGAAACTCCACCTTTCACCCCTGGTTGAAGGTAGCCCCCCTTCTCCTCTTCCCTCTCCCAGCTCCGGCAACAAGACCTTGACTCCTCTGAGTCATCTCCAAACCCTGCCTGTCCAGTTAGCAAGAAATGTGCACTGTCTTATGAGACCTTGAATTAGCACCTGCAGCTGAGCTGGTCCCCCAGCCGTGACCCTGCCAGCCTGATGGGAGTGTAATGGCGAGACTGTCCCTCTCCAAGAGCCAGTCCTCTACTTGGAACAATGGAATGTTTGGAATTTCTTTGTTCTGGGTCAAGAAGTTCCCCGGAGCTAGCCTGCTCTCGGTCCAGCTGTTTGATAAAGACGTTCATTATGAATATAGCAGTGTGGTTGATCTCACCCATGTTCAGCAGAGGAAACCCTATCACAGGCAGCACTGTACTTCTTGATTGATTTTGCAATATCTTTTTTGACAATGGATTGCAATGCCGGTCCTCTTGGTTGGGTTATTCCCAGCATCGTACATCATATGATGTTCTGATTAGAAGCGGCCAATGCCAGTCCATGTCAGCATGTCCATGCTTGTGTCTTCTGCTTCACCTGGACAACTTCTGATTTTCCTGGATTCATGCTTCTCACATGTCACCTTCCAACCATCAGCAGGTTGATGCCGCTGTTTCCTTTCACTTCGGGATCAGCTCCTGTCGGATGAAGACAGAACTTTTCCACAATTATTATGCTCCAAATAGTAAGCAGACTCTTTACCAGCATTTGTCATGGAAGTTGTTAGCTATTCTCCCTGCAACTCCCAATCACTTAAGGCCTTTGTATTGTCTAACTAGAGCTGATCCCTCTGCTCTTAGGATGATGGCTCGTGTCCCTGGAAGCCTGTGGCCGGATTCAAGAGCCTGATAGAAATGTTTATCTACCTCGGCAGGTTAAGGTCTGGCCTTCTCACTCCCCTCTTCACATAGTCACGTTGACATTCCTAAGACCATTCCCCTTACCACCATATACCCCTTAAGACAGCCCTCTCCTGTGACGTATGTCCTTGTCTGTAATTAGGGGCCTGGCTTGGCTCCAGAGAGTATATAGGGATGGGACATAGGATAGAGAAGTAGCCTGCTTCTCTCAAGCCTGCTTCGTACCAGCCTGCTTCCATCCAGGCCGCCGCTCTCCTGTCTCCCTCTCCACGTGGGCCATGTAGCACGGTGTAGGTGAGCATGTACCACGAAAGGATATATATGTAACTTCTAATGCTCTTTTCTCTCTCTCTTATGATCTCTATATCGGTGTTATAATAAATAATACTTATCACTACACAACTGCCTGTTGAACCTTTGCTGGGAGTATATCAGAGGACTGACCCCCCCCTGTTAAGTTCCACTCAGAGAAATCGGCTCCTTTTCAGTCGAATTTTGATGCCCATCTTCTGGCACTATCGCCAACAAAGTTCCGCTTCCATTTGTCAGGCTTTTGGTATCTGGCAATGCTTCACGGCTAGACTTTCGTGAGCTGAAATGGGTCGGGGTTGGCCCTCTTGCATTAGACCTACTGTGCCGGGGATGACAAAAACAATGAGCCACCGCAGCCCATTCATAGAATGTTCATGCTGTTGAGGACACAGGTGAGAGGCGCATGCAAGCGGTGGTGGAGACATGGAGGCTTGGGAACCCCAGGGAGGAGTCCGGCTCTGTCTTCTCGTGTCTCTGGGAGCCAGAACCAGCCTTGCTGTGACGGAGGGACTTACACGAGGTCCATCCGCTGCCTGAGGCCTCTTCGAAGTGCTGAGAACAAGGATGCACTTGTGTGCCTGATGCCAGCCAGCAGCGCTGAACCACCCGCCCCTCCAAGGGGGAGAGAAGGGATTCCTACTCCTGTAAAGAGAGGTCTCAGAAACTCCCAGGGGGCAGTTCTACCCTGCTATGCAGGGTCGCCAGGGGTTCCCTTTGTCCCCTACCACCTATGAGAAACCTCATACTAATCCCACCTCTGTGTTATGTACATGCTCCCTCCTGAGATAAATTAATTTGGCCCATACCTGTCAATGATTTCCCTCTTCCTGAGATAAAGTACTTTGATAGGTCAAGATGGATACATTGTTGCAGTTGTTAGATACTTATAATTGTTACTTTGGATCTCTTCTTTTTCTCTGATCCTATACCTAACATGATGTCCGTTTCTAGGGAAAGCACCTCTTGTCCACAGTCATGCTCATTTTTTTTTTTTTGGCATCACTGCCCTGATGGGAGTAGGAAGCCCAGCCTTGCTCCTGGAGAGCTGTTGCTGGATTTGAACCGTCAACCCTGTGGGCTGCAGTCCCGCACACAACCACTGCACCACCAGGGCTCAACTCCTTATTTTTATTTTTATTTTTTTGGGGGCATCACTGCCCTCAGGTGGTGCAGAGGGGACTCCCTCTCACGGAATCCTACAGGGCGGAGTGGAACTAACTGCTCATAGGGTTTCTCCACACTGGGCGTCTTCACAGAAGGGGGTCTGCTGACCTTCCAGACAAGCCCATGTGCCATACCCACTGACCTTGAGTTGACTTTGACCAGCGCGGGCCTGCAGGCTCTCCAGGGCTGTCATGGTCATGGAGGCAGACTGCCACGTCTTTCTTCACTGGAGCATCTGGCGGGTTCCAGTTACCCAGCGCACTGCCTCTACCGCACCACCAGGATGCTTTTCAATGACGTTGCCACTGTTTACTAGCCATTGAGCACCTACTACGTGCAAATGCGGTGTACAGGCGGTCTCCCGTCAACCTTACAGAATTGAAGTGGCTGCCTTCGGGATGTTCCCTCGGCTACTCCTTTCAGGAGGTGGGGTTTGCTCCCCCGTCTGCTCCCCGAGTCAAGCTGGCGATGGGGTAGGCGTCACAGGGTGGGGAAACAGGAGGTTGGAAGGTCCCCAGCCAGTGAGAACTTCCACATCCAACCTTTTGCTCGCACACACATTCAGTGCGGCAGGTTACTGCCCAACACCAGGAGCATTTATTCCCATTTACAACACCTCGGTAGATCAGAAGGCCGGAATCAAAATGGGATCCATAAATAAACTACATCTCCCAGAAGCCCACGGGACCACCCTCCGCCGCTCAGAGAGAACAATTCCCAGCATGCAGCGGCGGCGCCGGACACAGCTCCCGGCATTCCGGGGGCCGGCGAGAGAAGCGAGGCTCCGCCCCCTGCGCTGAGTGCCCGCCCCACCCCAGGCCCTCAGAGCCAATGGGAAGGCGCCATACTGCGGAGTGTGCCAGACCGGCGGCGCCTTGGAGTTGCAGTCGGCGCGAGCGGCGGGAAGTTTGTACTGGGCGGAAGGTGGTGTCTGCGTCCTCGGTAAAGGCCGCAGCGGGGGCGCGGGGTCGGGGGCGTGGGGCCGGGAGCGCGGGGTCGGGGGCGTGAGGCCAAGGAGCGCGCGTCGGGCCCCGGGCGGCGGTGACCTCGGCCGGCCGGCGGCGGTGACCCGGGCCAGGGTGGCCGGCCGCCGGCCGTGGCCTCAGCGTTTGCCCAGCCTCGTTCCCCGCGACCTGTCGGGTCACTGGGAGACGGGGAGCCGCGGGGGCCCGAGCCGGGTGAGGAGCCAGAGCCGGGCGTCTGTTGGGCGAGGAGTCGGGAGTCCGGCGGGACTCGGGGGACGCCTTGGGGAGACCGGTCCGAGGACCTGGGATCCTGTGCAGGGCCCCCGCCCCCGTGTTTCGCGCCTCAACACCGGCTCCCTGGGTTGCAGCAACTTGGGACAGTTCTGGTTTGTTTTCGGGAGGGTGGGGGTCTTAGGGAACCAGAGAGAAACTAGTGTACCCACACACGGGGGCCCCTGCTGTAGGGGGTTAAACATGGGACTGCAAGCTGCAAGGTCAGCACTTCGAACCCGACAGCCACTCAATGGGAGGGAGAAGAGGCCGCCTCCTCTAACGGGTTACAGCCCGAAAGCTCACAGGTGCAGTTCTGCCCCGTCCCATGGCGTGGGCAACTTGAAGGCAGTGTGTGTGTGTGTGTACACACGGATATCCCTCCATCAGCATCGAAGAGCTTCTCACCCAGAGAGTCCTACTGACAGCCACTCCAGATGGGTCTCCGACATTGTAAATCTTTAACAGCCTCATCCTTCTTTCTCAGAATGGATATTGGGCTTGAACCACTGCCAGTTAGCAGCCCAGCTTTTAATCCACTGCACCACCATACATACGGACATAGGTATACGTGTCTTTATAAATTTCTGCTGCCTGCCTGTTGTCTGAAATCCCAAGCATACCATCCTTGTGGGCTGACAGCCTGTATTATTCCTGGGAGTTCAGAGTTCGACGCCTCCCTCTGACACCTTTTTCTGCCAGGGGCCGTTTGGATATTTATAACATCATGTGAAGACCATGCTGGTCAAACATTTGATGAACTCACCCTGCAAGTGATGGCTGGCACTGCTGCTCTCTGGTGACCTTAGCTGGTATTGATGATTTCCCCACCTTGACCTAGTCACATCTTGCTCGGTCCCCCTCTGACACACCCACAGATGACATTTGTTCCTTGTGCTTCCCTGCTGGCCACCGTGTTTGAGCTCATGAGGCAGCACAGGGGTAGCAGCACACAGTCCTTGGTCGTTGTCAGCCTCCCATGAGTATCCAGGGCCTGCCCGGGCTTCTAGAAAAGCCTTGCTGCCGCCGCTGTTAAATGAAATGATGGTGCTGCGTGTTGAGTGCAGCTCATGGGACACGCTGAGGCCGAGCAATCAGACTAAGTCGTGTTGCAGGATGGGAGTCTATATTTGAGAATTTTCAGGCAGGCCTTCGACGTGCTGACAGGCCTGCAAAGCGCCTTTCCGAACCTGATGAAGTCCCTTAAATGGAGAACGTGCGCTCACAAGAACAGGTCTGTGAATGCCCCAGATGCCCGGAGTGAGTGCAGTTCATTTGACCAGGGCTTTCTTTTCTTTATAGGCGCCCCTAGTAGACCTTTCAGGATCGGGGTGGGAAGGTGATTTTAGAGTATAGTTGCTGCTGTTAGGTGACATGCACGGAGTCTGTTCTTACAGTGCCCTCGAGCACGCAGGACGGAACCCTGCCCCCTGGGAAGTGAAGTGAGGCACAGGGAGGCTTTAGACTTTATCGGGAGTCGGGGGAAGGAGGAGCACACCAGGTGAACACGTGTGCAGGTGCCCCCACCGGGCCTCAGGAGGACTGATGGCCACCTCTGTTTTGGGGAGGGGGGCAGCATTGATGGACATTGGTCTTGGCAGTCCTGCGAGCGCACCACCAGGTGATTATAAATTCCTTGTTAACAGTGGTAAGAAAAATGTCTTGTATTTACTAGATTTGTTATTTTAAGCCAAAGTCACGTTATGGCGTTTAGAGACTTAGTCCTAGGGTTTTGTTGTCAGACTTTCAGGGTCACCCCCACACATGCTCGCTGCCGGGATGTAAGATGGCCTTGGGAGGGTGGGGCTGAGTTTGAAACAGTGTTTCGGTGCGAAGCTGCATCTGGAAATGCTGACTGTGCTTCTTTAGTTGTGTTCAGAGGTGACACCCATCTCTGGAGAGTGATGCAGTAATAACCGAGATGGGGAGGTGGGGGAGGCGGCCATAGGTGGCACAGTCTGAAACTTAACGGATTGATGGCCACGGGCCAGACCAAGGCTGCGTAGCTTTGAGAGGAAATGGAGCCGATTAGGGCTGATGGCATTGTGGGTCTGGGTTGGACTGCCCACCGTAAGCTAAGTGGCTCGAAACTGCCGACTGCTCTGGGGAAGCATGAGGCCGGCTGTACCCGCAAGAGCGTGCAGCCTCAGAAACTCAGGGACAGTGCTACTCTGCCTGTGGGGTCCCCGGGCGGCAGAGTGAGTGTGCTCTGGGTTGTTTTTGGAGCCGGCATGGAGACAGCCTGGAGAACAGGCCTCAAGTGCCATTCAGATGCCCCCCCCCCTCCCCCCGGGTCCTCCAGCATCACCCAGGAGAGGGCTGGCGGCTTCCCCGAGTGGCCGCTATCTGACTTGTGACAGGGCAGCTGGCCCTGCAGCCCCTTCATCCTGCTGCTGCCCTTGCTCCCGGGGAAGAAGAGCAGTGTCTAGGGCTCTTGTGGACAGAGGGGACATCTCTCCCTAGGTCAGGAAAGGACCCAAGAGCTGAGCAGCCAGGTGGGAGAGCGTGTGGCCACTGCTGTGGTTGGGCGTTGGTCAGAGCTCTGTGGCAAGCTTGCTGCGAGGGACAGCAGCCTGTGTCTCCGCTCAGCACCCAGGCCTTCCGGGGCCACCTTCCCAGCATGCCGTGCGATCTCCCACTGGTCCTTGGGGAACACTTCCTGTGAACATGTCGCAGGTGTCCGACCGTGGCATCTTAAACAGTGAGACCGAGTGCACAGGACCAGCCTCTGGAAACTTGTTACACAAAGGGGACCCCGGAGACGGACGGGGACACCTGCCTGGTTGGGGGTGGGTGTCACGCTATAGCGAGACCCCCTCACCTGGCTGTTTTCCCAGTACTCCTGCGGGAGCTGCTCTAACCAATGTGAGTCTCCTGGGGAGAGTGAAACTGCCTGGAACCGTGTCCCTGGGCTTGCAGCCCTCCAGTGTTACCACAGCGCGCCTCTTCCTTCCTCTTCCTCTGTTGCTCCGCCCCGCCCCGCCCCTAGGAAGTGAGCTCTGGCCGTGCTGCCCACGCCGCCTGTTTAAAGGCTTCCTTGCTTGGCACCTCTGCTTCGAAGCTGGTCTGACCCCCTCAGGAGCAGGCATGTTGCCATGCCGACAGATGGGCGGCACAGGCTGCCCGGAGACTGTGCCCTTGCATGGTGAGTGCTTGTTACTGCAGGGCCTGGGGGCTCTTCAGGCGTCTGTTGGCTAAGGTGTGTCCTCCATCCTGCTCCCACGAGGTGGTCAGTAGAGCATTGTTCTTGCCTTTCTCACAGGTCACTCCAGTGAGTCACCTGTAGCTGAGTCTGGCTGCAGGGACACCTGCTCAGGCAGTTTTCCCATGTGTCCCAGTGTTTCCTCAGAGGTTTGCTTGGGCGGTAGCTGCGTGTGTGTGTGTGTGTGTGTGTGTGTGTTCTTAATGGTAGGGACTTTAGACCGGGATGGATGTAACTGGGGTCTGGTCCATCCCTGAGAGCAGTCTTGGCTGTGCGGTACACTGGGGTCCCCAGTTTGTCTCGTTCACCATGGTGAGTTGATGCTTCGCCCACACACTCACTGTTGGCCATTGGCTTCTGTGCTTTAGAGAAATGTTCATTTAAATGTTGGTTATCCCCTCTCCTTGGTTCTCCTAAATTCCGGAAGCATCGGTTCTCCTGCAGGAAGCAGGAAGGAGGGGTCAGAGGATTCTCAGGCTCTTGGCCTATTTTTGACAACAACCTCCACTTACAACTAGTGCAGGCGCCTCACAAAAGCTGTGCGTGGATGCCAATGCTTTTTGCATCGAAATAGACTCATACAGGTTTTCTGTTGCTCACCTGCCCAGATCTCGTTAGAGGCATGAGAAGGACAGGTGTCTGTTGGAAAGAGTCCTCCTGGAGCAGTGGGACTTCTGAGGTAGAAGCAAGGACAGGCCTCCCCTTGGAGAGCTGTGTGGATGGCGAAGGCCCCCCAGCTTTGTGGAAGCGTGTGGGGAAAGTGTCTCAAAGAACCCAGCTTCTCACACACAACACTTTGTCAGCACGGAGGAGCTCTGCACACAGGGCTGGCCGGACAGTCACGCGGAGCCAGCTTGCTGCGCCATGGTGCTAGTCGCTGTTCCCCGCAGCCGCAGTGTGGGTATGTTAGACAGCGGGCTCCCTCTTTGAAGAATTGTCCCAGGAGGTGAAGGCTGGCGTCTGCTGGGCCAGCTGGCGTGACCCTGAAGACAAAGCACAGTCACCCAGGTGGCTTCCAGAGGTGGGAGTGGTCTGGTCAGGGCAAGGGCAAAGGTCAGGGTGACCGTGCTTTGGGTGTGATGAGCATTGCTTTCTGGAGGGCCAAAGAACAGTAGCACCTGCTTATTTGGGAGAGTTTTTGAGGTGAGCCAGCGCTTTATCACAAGCCCAGGAGCTCTCCTTCCCTGCACAGCCTGTCTCCACTTGCCCATGCTCCTGCTCACTCGCGCTTCTCATGGGACCAGGGCAGCTGCCAGACCTGTGGGGGAGTCGTTAGGCACCCCCTTGCAGCCCTGGCTGGGTTTCGTCAGACTTGGTTTCCTAACCTTATACAGTCTGCAAACGGTCCCGCTTGCTTTTAGTGGTGCGTGTGAGAAAGCCGGCACAGATGGCCCGGCTCCCAGGCCTGCGTTTTTTAGTGATGCGGTGCCTTTGCTTATGAAAGTGCTTTGACTTTCTGATGGTGGAGCACGCACCGAGAAGTAGGTCATGTTTGTTTCTATACTCTTCTAATTCCACTTTTCCACAACACTTTGAAGCCCCCTTTGAGCGCATAGGATTGCTTTAGACCCTTTAGGTGCACACCTCCTAGATATGGGGATGGGTTCTTTGTGAGTGTACCGGTTCTGAAGCAGGCTATTCCTCTTAACCCCAGCCCTGAATAGGATGGCCTACCTTGAAATCCTGCCTTTCGCTAGTCTCTCACTTGCTGCTGTCCAGTCCACTGCGGCTCGAGTGACTCCAGTTAGGGGTTCTTAGTTTGTTAAGCCTTACGGCAGCAGACAGCCACATGCTGCTCCTCTGGAGTGACTGGTGGGTTTGAACTGCTGACCTGTGGTTAGCAACCCCACCGGAAGCCCACTGGCCCCAGGGCTCCTGGGGACACGGGAGACGACTGCAAAAGCTGCCAGAGGAAGTCAGGATGAGCCAATAGAGACCTCAAAGCATGCCACCTCCCTTCCCACATTCTTCATGAGAGCAGGAGAGAAGCTCCCACAGCCCCCAGCAGCACCCAAGAAAGCACCACGTCTGACCGAGTGAAAATGAGCAGTCTCGGAGGCTGGAAAGAAGGCCTGTGCAGAACTCACAAGGCAAATGACAGATCCCACAAACACAGCACTAGGAGACAGTGGTCTCCATCCTTGGGTGCCTCCTCAGTTAGGGTGCCTGTTTGGACTGCTGTGTCACCTGCTTGTTCTGTGCCGGATGAAGACGCGGGTTGGAGACAGTTTCTCTGAAGACTGTCCCAGTTTGGTGTCGCGTAGCTTCCTCACAGTTTCTTGTGTTCAGCGCGACCCTCTCATGAAGGTCCCTTCGGTACCGGGGCGGTGTTGCTCTCCATTCCTGGTTCTCTGAATGGAGCTGGAGCAGGTGGGTGTCCCTGACGGTGCAGTGAACCCGGGCGGTACAGGCAGGGCTGTCCCTGCACCTGGGGCCTTCTCCACACAGTAGACCCCGTTGGGGCCTAGGACAGTAGATGAAGTTTCCTAGGGAGCGGGCCCTGCTCTCCCAAGAGAGCCTTGTGGGGTCCCGCCATCCTGGGGGTGGCCTTGTGGGAGCCACACAGACGTCTCTGCCCACGAGATGGGGGTGGGGGTGGGGAAGTGAGGTGGGGTGGCAAAGATTCCAAATTTGAATCCAAGACTTGGAAAATGCCAGTTGTCTAAATACAGCACCATATTGTGATAAATATAGCTATTGAAAAGTTTAAAAATCTATTCACAAGACTGGGTTTTAATATTCATAGCAGGCCTCTTTTTTGGACTGTTATCTGGAAAAACCGAGGGCCGTTTTCTCCTCAGAGCTGACTATTAATTAGGGTATTGTTTCAGATCGAGAAGTTGCTCCGCCACTGGCATTCTATTTGAATATGTATAGTTCCAAGCTTGCTTTGTGTATTTAATAACTTTAGTGCTGTAATTACTCTGTTTACAATTAAATTCTGGTGAACATGCTAATACGGAATCCACCAGCCCATGATTTCAATGAAGAGCATCGCGCGCCCTTCTGATGTGGATTCCAGCCACATCTGCACCCACAGAATGCCAGTCACAAGCCGTGCTGGTCAACCTGCTCTGTTCCCGCAAATCTTCTCATGTGCTGCTTCCCGAAAAGCAGACTGTGGAGGACTCAATATGTGGCAGGCTGCAGAGTGACTTAAAACGCCCCGAGGTTCCACAGAACAATCTGACCGAGTGACGTTTGCTCCCACAGAAGCTCTGTGCAGGTGCTGTGTCATTGCAGACCCAGCCTGCAGCCACCGGCTCCTGCAGGCAGACTTGTCTTTCTCCTGCAAACTGCTGACCTTGGGGTGAGCATCCCAGTGCTGGAAGAGACCCAGCCTAAAGCACTAAAGCACTTTGAGTCGAATCCGTATTGTAGCTTACTTACATTTTTTGAGTGAGGACTTCTGGATTTAAATAAAGCCCTTTTCCTCTTTCCAGCACCCACTCAGGAAGCAACGGGAGGTTGGGAAAGCTGAGAGCACAGTGCTGGGACACGTTCCTGAACCAGAGAGTTATAGAAAGGGGCTGCCGGACGCAGGGAGGGGGGTTTGGTGTGTGTTGTGATGTGTTAGGGGGAGGGCCTTCCTGCAGGGCTGAGACAGTGGCTTGCAGACTGAGTGGCCTCAAGGGACACAGTCCACACGTCTGTGTTTGCACAGACGTTTGCATTCAGGACCCCTCTGGGGTGACAGGAAGGCGTCTTATCCAGATCGAGTGTGGTCACACTTGTGCCCACACCCACCCTCCCTTGCCCTGCCCGTGACGGTGGGGTGGTCCTGTGAAGGACTCTGCTTTACCCCTGCCTCTCAGGGGTGGATCTCCCAGAGGAGGCAGTCCCCTGGGGGCCCCAGGAAGCCTTTCCTCGCCTTCAGGTGGGCTGAGGGCATGCATAGCTGCGGTTCATGTCATTGATTAGTGTATTTACAGTGAAGGAGCCCTGGGCTTTGCGCACCCTCTCAGAAGACCCCCAGCTTAGCATGTCCCAGCTGCTGGCCTCCTTGCCCGGCTTGTTACAGGACAGCTTGAATTGGGTGAAGAGCAGACAATCAGTTTTCCCCACTAGTTCATGTCATTTTATCTCCATTGCTTTCTCTTCTGCGTCTCACCCTCTCCCCTCCCCTGTGCCTCAGTTCCCACTCCACCAGCCCC
>PVJH01041806.1:0-14723 GCA_004026705.1 Nesogale talazaci | reverse complement strand
CGCCTCTCCATGTGGGCCCTGCTGCCTCTGAACTGGATGGCCACCTATCCACTCAAGCCTTTAAGACCCCAGACGCTATATCCTTTGATAGCCAGGCACCATCAGCTTTCTTCACCACATTTGCTTATGCACACATTTGTCATCAACAATCATATCAGGAAAATGAGCTTGCAATGTTATGATTTCTAGTTCTTGAAGCCTGATAACTGATCCCATGATTCCACAAGCTGGTGTGCTTCCTCTACGTGGGCCCTGCTGCCTCAGAGCTATATGGCCACCTGTCCACCATCAAGTCTTTAAGATCCCAGATGCTACATCACCCAATAGCCAGACACCATCAGCTTTCTTCATCACTCTTGCTTATGCACACATCTGTCCTCAGCAATCATGTCAGGAAGGTGGGCATCATGGTATGCCAATTTAATAGAACAAAAAGTTCTTGTACTGAGGAAGCACTCTAGTGGAGGTTCAATGCCCATCCCCTATCCTAATACTAACCCTATAAGTATATGCACATTTATCTACTTCCCCACCATCATCTACAAACATAAGCACCTATGTACATGCCTGCACTCAAACCTCTATAAATGTTCTCCACCTCCCCAGTTCCCTCCTCCATTTCCCCCCTCCTTCTTCCTGTCTCACCATCATGCTCAGCCTCCACTTTGGCCCCAGTACTTTGTCTCCGTTACACTACTCTTGATCAGTCTCCATCGGACCTCTCACCCCCACTCTGTCACTGATCCTGAATCGCATGCTGCTCCCCTATCCCTGGGACAGTCAACAACCCCCCTCCCATGTCCCCCTTAGAACCACCAGTTCCATCATCTTCACCTCCAGACCGTTCATCTGGCCTGTCTTATCTAGATAGATCCGCCGAGGTAACAATATGTACCCAAAAAAGCATCCTAAAATGAAGCAACCAAAGAAAATAAAACAATGATAACAACAAAAAACTCCAATATCTAATATATATGTAAAAAAGTAAAAATAATAACAATATAAAAACCTGTAAATAGTTCAAGGTCTGTTTGTTGACCTCCAGGTGTGTCCCCTGGTTGAGTCGAATGGGGCACCACACCCTGCCCCCAAAGTATATTTTTGGCAATCACATCCTGGAACACTGGGTTTAAGTTTGGTCCCTCTTTCCCTGCAGAGATATAAACAATATGCTCCCCTTGGGTGGGTTAGTACCCCATTACCTCTCTACACATCACCATCTGCCCCACCCTTCCATCCCTGTCGCCCCATGCCAGTTGGCTACCATATGTAGCCCTGGATTTGGTCTGGCCCCTACTATGTTACCTGGGCCTCTCCCCAGGCATTTCTATATACAGTAGCTTTTTTCCCAATACCCATTTTGCATTTTTTTTTTTAAAAATTAAGCTTACTTTAACGAACTCATGTTGTACCTGTCCTTTTGCGCTTGGCTAGCTTCACTTAGCATAATTTCCTCCAGTTCTTCCGATATGGTGATGTGCTTCATGTGTTCGTCACTGCTTTTCAGCAATGCATAGTATTCCACTGTATGTATGTACCACAGCTTTTTAATCCATTCATCAGTTGATGAGAATTTGGGCTGCAATTGTGCAATTGTGAACTGTGGTGCGATGAACATTGGAGCATAGATGTCTGGTCGTGGTTTGCTGCTTGCCTTTTCTGGGTATATGCCCAATAGGGGGATTACTGGGTTGTACGGTAGCTGAATTTCTATCTGCTTTAGATCTTGCCAAATCGATTTCCATAGGTCCACCAGCAGTGGATGAGAGTTCTTATCTCCCCACAGTTTCTCCAAAACTTTTTGCTTTCTAATTTTTTGAATTGGGCTATCCTTGAAAGTGGTATCTCATCATTGTTTTGATTTGCATTTCTCTTATGGCTAATGATCAGGAACATTTTCTCATATGTTTATTGGCTATTCAGAGTTCTGCCTCTGTGAAACTTCTGTTCATGTCTTTTGCTGACCTCCTCAGTGGGCAGTTAGTTTTGTTCTTTTTGGAAACTATCAGGGTATTATAGATTTTAGTAATAAGGCCTTTGTTTGATGTGTCATTGCTAAAGACATTTTCCCTGTTGGTGGGCTCTCTTATTACTCTCTTGGTGAATTCTTTCAATGTACACAGGTGTTTTATCTTTAGTATATCCCGCTTGTCTATTTCTGCCTCCTCTGTGTTTGTATCCATCTCTGTTTCTGATAGCCTATGTAATCCCTGTGCCAAAGTTCTCAGGTTGGTCCCAATTCCCTCATTGATGGCCCTAATAATTTGGGGTTTTACTTCGAGGTCTGTCATCCACCTTGAATTTATTCCAGTGCATGGAGTAAGGTCTTGCTTCATTTTCCTATAGGTAGGTATCCATTTTTCCTCCCAGAACCACTTGTTGAAACAGGCATCTACTTCCCATTTAATATTTTTTGGGCGCTAATCAAAGATAAGTTGTCTGTATGCTGATGTTTTTATTTTGGGGTTTTCAGTTCTTTTCCATTGGTCAGAGTACCTATCATTATGCCAATACCATACTGTTTTGACCACTGTGGCTGTATAGTATGTGTTAAAGTCAGGTAAAGCAAGTCCTGAAGTCCTCCCTCGTGTCCTTCTTCTTGCAGAGTTCTTTGCTAATTTTGGACTTCTTCCCTCTCCATATGAAGTTGGTAATCATTTTTTCCATTTCTTAGAAGAAGGATGAGGATAATTGTACCAGAATTGCATTAAATTTATATAGTGCCTTGGATAGAACTCACAGCTTTCCTATATTGAGTCTTCTGATCCACTGCATGGGCTATTCTTCTATTTGTTGAAGTCACTCTTGGTTCTTATAATAGTGTTCTGTAATTTTTTTCATCTAGGTCTTTTGTTCTTTTAGTCAGGTATATCACTAGATATCTCAATTTGTGCATTGCTATTGTGAAAGGTAACTCTTTTTTTATCTCCTCTTCTGTAGCCTTATCTGATGTATCCAGTAGTTTGAAAGACTTCTGATTGTTGATCTTATATCCTTCCACTCTGCCATACTCCTCTATTGTTTGCAATATTCCCCTTGTGGAGCTTTTGGGATTTTCTATATATAAAATAATATCATCTGCAAATAGCGATAATTTCACCTCTTCATTTCCCAGGTGAATATCTTTGATGTCTTTTCTTTGCTTTATGTTAGCTAAAACCTCCAGTACTATATTGAATAAGACCAGAGACAAGGGATATCCTTGTCTCATCCCCTTTTGCAGAGGGATAGTGTTTGTCTTTTCTCCATTGGCTATCATGTTGGCTTTCGTTTTTTCATATATAGCTTGTATTGTCTTGAGGAATTTCCCTTCTATTCCTTTGTGTAGGATTGGTGTCAGTCCTTCTCTGAATGCATGGTAGAATTCTCCTCTAAAGTCATCTGATTCCGGAGATTTTCTAATTGGTAATCCCTTGATAACCTTGTCTATTTTTTCTATTATTATGGGTCTGTTGAGATTCTTGACATCCATTGGGGAAAATCTAGGGAGGAACTGTTTTTCCATGAATTTGTCCATGTCTTCCAAGTTGTTGAATTCATTGAATTCAAGTACTTTGTAGTACTGTATAATTATCCTTTTAATTTCATTAGGGTCAATTGTGATGTTCCCTCTTTCATCCCTCATTGTTGCTATTGAATTCCATCCCCTCCTTTCTTTGTTTAAATCTGTCAATTTGTCAATTTTGTTAATCCTTTCAAAGAACCAACCTTTAGCAGCATTATTTTCCCATTGTTTTCTTATTTTCCCTCTTCTGAATTTCAGTCCTGATTTTTATTATTTCTTTTCTTTTTTTTAACTTATTTCTTTTCTTTTGCTATTAGTGGAATTGTCCTGTTGACTCTGCTCTAGTCCTTGTAAATTCTGTGCCAACATATCAGTTCTGAGAAGCTCTTCTTTTTTCGGGTTAGCATGTATTGCTATGAAGCTTCCTCTGATAACTGCCTTTGCTGTGTCCCATAATTTTTGGTATGTTGTGTTTTCATTTCTATTGGTTTCTAGAAATTTCCTAATTTCATCTCTGATCTGGGCCAGTGAGCACTCCTTTTGCAATAGTTATTCATCCTCCAATAATTTGCTTTTGTTTTCTTCACCTTTCTTTTGTTGATTTCCAATCTTATGGCACAGTGGTCTGAGATAGAGATCTGAACGATATCCATGTACTTAAATTAATGTAGATTTGCTTTATGAGCTAGCATGTGATCTATCTTCGAATGAGCCATGTGGGCTTGAAAAGATTGTGATTTCTTTCTGCATTTGGATGAAAAAGTCTGTAGATATCTATCAAGTCAAATTGTCTAATTGTGGTGTTTAGACCTCTAGTTTTTGAGTTTCTTTTCCTGTGATCTCTCTTTCTTGGGGAGTGATGTATTGAAGTCACCCACTATAATTGTTGAGGCTGTGATTTCTTTTTTCATTTTTGGGGTGTTTGATTTATGTATTCAGCAGGACTCTCATTAGGAGAATATGTGTTTAAAATGCTTACTGGTTCATTGTCTACCCTTCCCTTGAGCATTATATAATATCCCTCCTGATCTCTTTTTATGGTTTGCACTTTGAGGTCAATTTTATCCAAGATTAAGATTGCTACCCCTGGTTTTTTGAATTGTTGTTTGCTTGGTATGCCTTTCTTCATCCTTTGATTCTCAGCCTATTTTTGTCTGCAGTTTTGAGTTGTGTCTCCTGTAGGCAGCAGATTGATGGGTTGTGTTTTCTAAGCCAGTTTGCTAGCTGCAGTCTTTTGATTCTGGATTCAGCCCATTGATATTTAGGGTTATTATCTCCAACTGTGGAATATGTGTTGTCATCTTCTGCCTTTGTGTTGGGTGTTTCCCTTTCTTTTCAGTATGTTGTGGATGTGTGTGTGTGAGGGTTGATCATTCTTGATTTCTTTCCACCGTTAAGCCATTCCTATTTTCAGGCTGTTTTCTCTTTGCTGCCCTCTGGGTGAGGTTGTTCTATCTGATGGTCTCTTATTTATGCTTGATGAGTGTTGTTCTTCTGCCCATACTGGGTCAGCAGGAATCTTTTGTAGGGCTGGATTTCTTTTAACATATTCTTCAAGTTTTTCCTTGTCTGGAGAAACTCTTACTTCTCCATCTATCTTGATAGGTAATTTGGCTGGGTAGAATATTCTTGGGCTTGTGATATTTTCCTTCAGTTTTTGGAATATATCACTCCACTATCTCCTCTTCTTCTTAGTGTCCGCTGATAGGTCTGAGCATATTCTTATTTGGGAACCTTTATATGTGATTGCATTTTCTCCCCTAGCTGCTCTCATGATTTTCTCCTTTTCCTCAAAGCCGGATAGTTTAACTATTATGTGTCTCAGTGACTTCTTCTTGGGATTCAGTCTAACTGGTGTTCTTTGAGTCTCTTGAATTGTTGCCGGGTTTTCATTCATTAAGCTAAGGTCGTTTTCCTCCAGGAATTCTCTATTGTTGCAGATGACTTCTTTGTTGTGTCTTCCTCCGGTACACCAATAATTCTGATGTTATTTCTCCTTATAGAATCAGACATAGATCTTACATTTTCTTCAGTTTCTCTGACAATCTTATTAGATTTTTGTTCAAGTATATTAAATTCCACTTGGCCATCTTCTAGGTCACTGATGCAGTTTTCAGCTTTCTCCAGTTGATTCTCGAAGTCCGTGAGTCTGCTGTTGTTTGCTGTTATCTCATCCCGAAGCTTTTGGATTTGCCTTTGATGTATGGATTTTATCTCATCTATCAATTCATCCTTTTCCTATATTGTTTCCCGCATATCATGTATGACTCCAAGCATCATTCTGAAAAATTTCTTTCTGCTTCTTCTGTGCATGCTGTTAGGTTCAGGGCTTCTTCTGCCATTACCTTTTATTTCTCCTGTTTTTTTTTTTGTCATTGAGATTGTTGGGGCTGATTGCTGTTTGTGTTGCATTGTTTTTGAACAACCAGGTGCCATTTCCCAGGGACTCGAAGAGCACTGACTCTCTCTGGGAGACTTAAAGGAATGTGTTTTCAAACTTTCTGAGACTAATTTAGCTATGGAATTAGCCTAACACTTTATCCCTTGGGACTCACTCTTTCCCGAGTGAACCAGTGTACCATTATCTAGAAGCCAAGTTGGGTAGTCTTCCTAGAGTCCACTGGTTGGATTGTTCTGGACCCATGAGGATGGTGTTGCACTGCACGATCCCATCAGAAGCTGGGATGGTGCAGCCCATGGCAGTCTGGGGCACAGCAGGAGGTGCGTGGGGCTGCTCACTGCAACGGTAGTGCCACAGAATGCTGGTGGGCTACTCACTCCTGAGTAGAGCACTGTGAATAGTGGGCGGGACCAACCAATCATGCAGGTCCCCGTGGAGGCTGGGCAGTGGTTCCTGAAGCAGCTCAGAATCAGGCCAGCACTGTTTGAACTGCCCTGGGCCACATGAGGCACAAGGTAAGCAGGAGGAAGCTTCCTCAGTCAGATGTGAATGAACCCATCACAGCCACATAGTTGAGCCTTGATCCTTGGGTGTGGGGTGCAACGGTTCAATCTCTGCCTTGCACCAGCGGCAAGCCTCAGCTCTGACTAGACAATACCCCTCTCCTGGCTCAAACTGTCCCGGCAGCGGCTCTGAAAGAGACAGTGGTAGACAGAGGCGGATCAAACCCCAGCCAAGCTTCACTGTGGCAAGCCAAAAGCCCCCAGTCCTTCAGAACTACTTATCTTTCCCTACTTATCTTTATGATGATCCTCCAACGATCCAATAGTGCTGAATTTCTCTTTCAGACACTTTCCCCTGGTTGAGCTCCTGCTGATTTCCTCTGGTGAGTGTCACACAGTGGCCATCTTCCCAGCAGTCCCCCCTCCCCTTTCTTTAGGAAGCTATTGCAAGCAAGTTTTTGTCCCCCCACCTCCATAAAATGTATTTTTTGTTCTATTAACAATGAACTCATATGGTGAGCTCAGACATGAGCTCAACTAAGTTTTGCAATGCTACAATCAAGGTTTTCCTGAACTGAGCTGGTTGACGCTTCTCCTGGGGGAGAATGCTCATCAGCTCATGCATATGACATTTCCCTGGAGACTGCAGCTCTTGATCATGTGTGCCTCTCTGTAGGACAGCTCTCAACATGGTGGCTAGCTGACTTCTATAACACAAGAGAGAGCTGAGGAATGGAAGCAACAGAGTATACAGAGGAAGGTCATCATTTTATTGTCATCTACTATTGGACGGAATATTGCCTTATTCTTATTTGTTGGAAGCAAGTTACTAAATCCAACATACACTCCAGATGGAAGGATTATGCAAGAGCCTCCCAGGTGTCACTGGGGCATAGCTTAAAGGCTACCGACTACAAAAGCCACTGCAGGGAGAGAAAGAATGAGAGAGAAAGAGCAGGTTGAGAAAAGAGGGAAAGATGATCAATTCTATTTTGTACGTGGGAGTATAAAGCGTTGGTAACTATGTAGGTGGAAATCTCCCCCTGGAAATGACAGGTTGAGACTGGGACTCAGCTACCAGATCAGAACAGGAGGTAGAGATTTAGGTAGCAGTCAGAGGCAGTTAAAAGTGTTAAGCAGAGAGACCAATGACACAGTGACAGTGTGACGGCTGAACTGAATGCTATCAATATTTAAGATCCATGTAGAGCAAGAGAAACTCATATGAGAGGTGATCATGGGATGTGATTGGAGGGAGGGAGGAAGGGGGAAGGACAGAGAGTGAGTGGTGAGTGAAATAGACACCAATGCAGAGAGAGAGAATGAAAATCCAAGTGTCTGAAAAATGAAGGGTGAGAGAATTTCAGGAAGGGAGGTGTCATCAATGTCAGCAATCAGAGGGATGGCTGCTAAACTGGGGATTGGGAAGTATCCATTGATTAAGGGTTTACAAATATCCATTAAGTTAAGAGGTTGCTAGCATTCTTGGCGAGGTCAGTAGTGGAGGGCAGAATGCTCAACAGAGCACTTAATAATAGCTGAAGAAATAGACACTCGGCCTCAGTTTGTACTGCTCCCTTCAGAAGGTTAGAAGGAAATTATACATCATTTCTTTGAGTCTACTGTTAGACTCCTTTGCCTGTTTGGAAGTGATGAGAAATTTTCACATTGTCAAACACAGTTCAATAAAAATATATCCTTTTAAATCTCCATAAGCTAAAAAAGGATTCTGCATTTCTTAAGCATATACTTGTTCCTATTCTTAAAAATAAGGTACATTTTTTGCCATTGCTAGCCATATGAACTGCCTTCCCCATCACCAAACTCATAAATATTCAACTATTGCATCTTTCCCCAAACAGCTAGAGATTTATTCATTATATTGAATTGCAATCTCACCCTTCTTTTCTGCTCCTTTGTAAAGAGAAAGATAATACTTCAGCAGGTTTTGCAATACCTCAGCCTTGAGGGAATGTAAATATGAGCATAATTGATTTTCTGAATCTGCTTTTTTTTCTGTATGTTCCAATGCTTTATGCATTATAGGTGATATGACTGACAAATCAGCCCTGATTGCTAATTAGAAAGCAGAATATATTAAAAGCATAGCTCACATATCCAGTTTGCTCTCCGTGTAAACTTTAGAAATGTGGAACTTCTTAATGCTTTAGTGCTTACTGTCTAATTATCTGCTCTTTTACCTTGACTCAACCATTCAAAATTACAGTGGCTGTGTCTGGCAGGTCAGGGGTGATTGCTAATTAAATGGTGGAATTCACTTTGCCTCACCCTGATTCTTCCAAAATGACACTCATCCTAAAAAAAAAAAAAAATAATAAAAAGCAAAAAGCAGAACTAAATGAAAGAAAACCCCATACCTTCACCCCGACATTTCTTACCCTCATGGGTAATGAAGGCTGGTGCTCTTATCCCTGTGTGAAGCCCAAATTCACAAGGTCATTTTACTTCAAGGCTTGGTGAAATAGGAATTCCATCCAGTCCCTTTTCTAACTCCTAGGATAAAGAGGTCTTTTTATGTCAGTGTCCATAATGGCAAGGCCTGACCCCTGTGGCTCCCATTCTTTTTTGCATGCTCTCAGCAATCAGCCCTGGTCCTGAAAGGCAAGGCCATCTTTGCCATTGTGTCTGAAATGAGAGTTCATTATTTACACCAGGGAGTCTGTGGGCACTTGTGGGCTGAAAAGCAAGAATTGATTTCCGTTCACCCTCCTGCTAATCTGAATGTCACCTCGGAAGCTCCCAGGATTGAATTGATCCGTGACAATTTTATGGTAACCACAACCCTTTATTGAATGATTAAGAATATTAAAGAGGTTGGTGACACTGGTACTCCCTGAGTTAAAGATTGGCTTCTCCTTGTGGGACTTTGTCATTAAGCATGTGGATTGGGCTTGATTCTCACAAGTGTATTTACCCTGGATTTTCTCTGCTTATTTAAAGGCTGCTTGGAAGCATGATATAGGATGGAATCCTCTGTTGTGGCCTCTACGTGGAGGCTTCTGAATTTAAAATGACAATTTCACATGATTCAACTTAATGTTCACGCATGTCAGCGACATGGACCAGCTGATGACCAGGGAGAGGGAATGAATTCTGAATGTCCATCTAGAATCTTCATTTTTAGACAGCGAAGGCACTAGGAAAGTTACACATTTGCTCACTAGCACAGCCCTTGCTGCATAGCCAGTTATGCGTGTGTTGAAGCAGAGATGCAGATTAGGGATGGAGGGTCCAAAAATAGGAGATTATAATGTCTGTGATATAGATGAAAGTTCTGTAACATAAAAAGCATGGTGCATATGTGTTCAATTAGTTTTAACTTACCTATAGGAACAGCTAGCTAACATTCGAGTATTGTCATCAGAAATAGTGTTTGACAGAAATCAGGTAGTTACTACGAACGATCAGCTTTCAGCCATCTTAGTGAGACTAGAAGTTTTATTCACTAGCATTGGGAATGCTCACAGGAGTGTCTACATGAGGGAAATAAGGACTGTTCAGGATAATTTCCCTGGACAGACCTAATGGCACAAGCACATGAAGAGGGTGTAAGCATCTAGGGACCTCTGTGCGCAACGCCTTTCAGAGGGCTGCTCTTAACCCAGCACTCTGATTCCCATTAAGGCTTCCACACATTGGCTGCTTTTGCCTTAAGTGAACTTGTTATGCAAGGTACTTGTTGCAGTACCTTTACCTATACTTATAAAGAGAGCGAAAGGAGGATTCCTGGTGCCTGCAACGTAGGATATGCCGCTCTACGGAGGCACTCAAAGCAGTTTGTGGAAAAAGGGAATGAAAATGTGATGATATTTTTCCCCACCGATTTTCTTAAGCCCCTCACCTAGATAGATGTAATTGAATTTGGTTTTCCAGGAAAACAATAACAAAAACAAACCACTCTGTTCAGTGAACATTATAGTATTCAGAAGCTAGAGGAAGAATGAAGAGGATGAGACTAGGTAAGAGGAGATAGCGCTTCCATGATGATGAAGGCGTGACCTAAATTTGTGGCAGTGTGAGTGCATGGAGCAGTGAGGATGGATGTGAAATACAGTCTGAATAAAATGATAGGATTTGATAGGTAACTAGACATGGGAAAGAGCTAGGGGGCGGCAGAAGTGGCAGTGGTCAGGACACTCCCAAGGTGTCCTATTTCTATGGTGCCATTTATGAAAGTAGAGAACCATGGTGAGGAAGAAGTTGGCTAAAAGGTAAATGAGAGGTGGCATTGTCCAGAAAGCAGATATATGATGTGTATATATTTGTGTGTGTACAAATATATACGTTTGTTGTCTGGGGTTCAGAAAAAAGATTTGCTATTTAGTGGATGGACTTCTGGCCTCTGTTCATACCTTTCCTCAGTGTGTTAGTTCGGGTAGACTAGAGGAACAAATTCAAGGACATGCACATCGATATAAGGAAAGGGTTTATATACAAAAGGAATGGGACATGGAGAAAGCATCCCAGCCCAGTCCAGTTTAAAGTCATAAGTCTGAAATTAACCCATATGCCGAAATCAGTCTATAAAGTCTCTTCTGACTCACGAAGTCACAGGTCAGTGCATGCAGAATCCCGGCGCTGTCAGGGGTCTCCCCATGCCTCATCGCTTCCAGGGCTCAGGGTCCATCAACAGCAGAAGCAACTCATCACTGGCAGAGGTCTCCATTTGGCTGCACCAGCTTCAGAGGTCTGGCTCCATCAGGGCAAAGCTGTGTGGTCTCTCCGCTGGCTCCTCCAGCTTCTCGAACGCTGCCAGCTTGTCTTGCCCGTGATTATCGTCTCTGAAACTAACTCCCAACAACTGGGGAAGATAGCTCCTCATCTTCATGAGGGAAATATCGCGATATTTCCCAGGAGTCTCAGGTGAAAGCCATGCCCACATAGAGGCCTCATTGGCTACTCAATGGCTATCTCCAGATTAACAGGCTAGACTCCACCCCTACATTTCAATCATAAAATTAACATAAGCACATGGCTGCCACACTCAGTGAAAAAGCACTTTGTTCTAACAAACTGAAAATACATGATTCTCATCTTTCCTCACATTATGGCTGAAGAAAAAATTGGATGCATAAGCAAATGTGGTGAAGAATATGGCGCGTGTCTGGCTATCTAAAGATATAGGATCTGGGGTCTTAAAGGCTTGAAGTTAAATGAGCAGCCATCAGCAAAGAAGCAATAAGACCACATTGAAGAAGCACACTAGCCTGTATGATCATGAGGTGTTGTTGGGATCAGGTAATGGGCTTCAGAAGACCAATAACAAAACAAACAAACAGACAGACAGACAGACAGACAAACTTTATTGTTGAGAATCAGGGGTTTTGGAAAACAGTCCCAAAGCCCATCTGTGAAAATGGGACATCCCCTCACAGAGGGGGGTTACAGAAAAGGGATAAGTCAACCAGGGTGCAGTAAAGCACCAATGAGACACACAATATCTCTGGTTCCTTGAGACTTCTTCACCCCCCACTATCATGACTCCAGTACTGCCTTTCACGCTAATTAGACTGGAGCTGTGCACAGATACAGATGAGAGATGAGAGCTCATGACAGATGGAATCCAGGAACAGAAATGGGAAAGGCAATGCCAGAAGGGTAGGGGGGACGGGAAAGGGGGGAAGAAAAGGGTACTGATCACAATGATCAATACATAACCATCCATCCCCACTGTCCAGGAGAATGAGGAACAGAAACCATAGGGGAAGAGAGATGATGGTTGGTGTGTGATATGAAAATAATAATAATAATAATAATAATAATAATAATTTATTATGGGTTTCATGGGGATGGGGAAGAAGAGCTGATACCAAGGGCTCAATAGAAAGTAAATGTCTAGAAAAGATGGATGACACCATGTGTACAAATATGCTTGATACTATTGATGTATGGATTGTTTGTGATGAGTTGTAAGAGCTCCCAATAAAATGACCTAATAGAAAAAGAAGGAAGACTGTTCTGAAGAGAAATGTTTAATACAGTCAACACACATTTATGGATCACTTTCTTTGCTCCGGGCCAATATTGGCATGACCTTTGCCCTAAGTATGATTCCATATGAGGCAGACACCGCGTAGTGGAGGCACATGGATCTTGAGGATGGGGTCTATGAAAGAGAATATGGAGTGGAAAGTCCCCACAAGGGAAGCTGTGGATTACCATGTAAGAGTCAGAAAGAGAAAAGCATCTAAGTGATATTATCTAAGAGGAAATGAAGAAGACTGGCTAAATAAAGTGGAGGAAAATGTAAAGAGAGTTATCCTAAAGAATAGACGTAAAGGCTTCTAGACGGAAAGAGGAAGGGTACCACCTACTGCAGAGATAATGAAAATAAAGAAAGGTAAGCATCCTTTCAATGAGCACCTTCGAGATGTATGACTAATCATCTTTCACTGGAGTGTGACTGCATGAATGTGTGTGTGTGTGTGTGTGTCGGTTGAGAGAATGAGAGCTTAGAGAGTAGAAGTGGGTCTTCACAACTTGATCAGAGAGGGTGTTAGAGATGATTGGACAGAGGTTTCGAAGAGATGGCGTTGGTGAGAGCTTTGTGTATGCTTGAGAAGTGGCATCGTATGGACTTGACTTTCATGGAAATGAAGGAGACTGAAATCATCCCCTAAAACAAGGCTAACATATGAAAGATGTCAAAACAAATATTTAATTTTCCATCTTGCTCATTTTAAAGAAAAGCAAACCCCTCAATTAGGTAAGTGTTTTTTAAGGATGTAATCTGAGAAAATTTCTCCAACACAGGCGTATCATGGAAGCATGAAGCCGACAAAAAAGCATAACATGAGCACTCACTACAGGGAGAGTGGGAGAGGTGCCATGACCAGAAAGGTCTTTCATCTCCGCTGGATCTCTGACAGGCCACTTTATATGGGCCATGGTTCCAGGAATGACATTCCTTTGCAAGTGAGTCAGCATTTCTGGGATGGTCATAGTTTTACTGGAAGTACCACCTTATCTTCCCAGGCAATTACTTTCAGGAAATATGACACGAAGAATTTCAAAACTCTGCTCTCTCCAAATTTACTTTATAGTTTTACAAATCCCCTATAGAGTTGAACAAAATTAAGAACTGTTTTCAGCAGAAAGTGTATATGGAGCTCATAGGCAATCAAACAAACACCTAGATCTAGTTCCCAAGTGAGACACCACTTGGTTGATAGCCCAAATTCTGTGACTTTTGATGTCGGATGGACTTGAGTCTAAGTTCTAGCCCTGCAATTCACTAGCTGGGTGACTTTGGCCTGGCTATTTAGCCGCTCATAGACTCAAGTTTCCTCAACTGCAAAATCAGAGTGTATACTTTGCCAATAGAGTGTTTTGGGTTGTGTGGGTATTCTTAATGTGGTTGACTGGATTGAATTTGAGAGACATCTGTTTAGCAGTTTTGATTCTGTTCCTAGCATAGTATTCTGTTCACATACACTACAAAAAGGTAACAAATGGCCAGAATGCTAGCTGATGATTCTTTCCTCTCTTTACACCAATAGTTCCAGAAAGCACTGACATTGAAGCAGGAGAGATTTACATCAAGGTGTAACAGAACCCAATTTTAAATCCAGTGAAATGCCATGCCATTACAAAGAGTCAAAGGAAGCCTGTAGAGAAGATTTAAAAGAAAAGAGTACCACCGTGCTACAGGGAACAGTGTGGGAATTGTGTTCAATCTGACCCCAGCACACTGGGGGGAAACACTAAGGGCATGCAGCAAGGGAACAAAGCAATAAAGTCCCGGAGGAATACCAAAAACAGATTTAGGGTTAAGGTCTAGCATCCCATCAAACAACTGGAAAACACTCCTAAAGGTCAACAAACAGACTTGGAATTATTTATAGACTTTTCTTTTTGGGGGGTGTTATTGTTGTTTAGCTCCCCCATCCTTTTGTTGTTTTCCTTTGCTTTGTCTTGCTTTTGTGCTCATTATTGTCTCTGAATGTCTATCTAGATAAGGTAGGTGGGATAAACCATCCAGAGGAGAAAACAACAGGACCATGTTGAAAACAACATGGGCGAGGGGGAAACAGAGGGAAGGAAGGGAAACCCAGGGACAGGGGAACCAGTCATCTAAACTCATTGGTGAGGAGGACTTGGGGTGCTTGGTGGGGCTTGATCAAGGGCAGTGTAGCCTAGAGGAATTACTGAAACCTGAATGAAGGCTGAACATGATAGTGGGACAAGAGGCAAATAAAATGAAATAGAGAAAAGAACTTGGAGGCAAAGGACATTTATAAAGGTCTAAATATAGGCATGAACATATGTGAATATATTTATATAAAATGCTAGG
>PVJH01041805.1:0-14715 GCA_004026705.1 Nesogale talazaci | reverse complement strand
CTCTGGATTGCATGTGACTGTATGCATATCACTAGACTTTGAATTCTTGGATTCATTCAGGAACTCTCAGAATGCAGTGACTAAGCACTTAGCTGACAGCACAAAGCTCTGCAGCTTGAGCCCATCAATTGCTGTCCCAGAGAACGATGAGAGGCTGCTTCCATGAAAAACAGAGCCAGGTAAGTCATGGGACTTTCTCTTCTGTCCTATAGGTTCGCTGTGAAGCAGAATCAACTCAAGAGCATCAGGTTTGGCCTTGCAAGGCAGTGGGCCTGATTCTTGCATATTTTAGTAAAAGTATTCTCAATAGATTCTTCAATTAATTCTTTAGAAATTGATTATACATTTTTTCCAAATTTACTCACATATTTTATTTTCTCTCACTGTGCTTCTCCATATTTATCTGATCCCAGTTTTTTGCTCTGAGTTTCTTCTGTAAATAATTTCATTTGCTTCCCATGAATACCTGAATGATATAGAGGAAAGAAAGAAGTGAGAAGAGGTCAAAAGATATTGATAAAAGGAAATGCATAAAATTGTCAATTTTGATGTGTCCCAAATAATAGATCAATGCATGTTTTATTGATGTTTAATCATTTTCTTTTTATTACCATTGCATTACTCAACTGAACTATATTATAATTAAATACATTATAATTAAATACATTATAAATTATTATAGTATAATATTTGGGGATGAATGTTCAATAAATATATATAAATTTCCTTAGTATAAATATTTATAAACAATGCACTTTAATTATGCAATTTTATTCTGAATTTCCATGAAGATCAAACCACAATTCCATGCTTTAACCCCACATCTATGAAGTTACTTATTCTCTGTATGGAAAAATCTCCCACATGGATGCATGAGGAGCATGTTAGAGAAATTGTAAATATATTCTTTCCCCTCCTTCCAGCAGTAATTTAAAATTGATTATTTTATTTTTTGAAATATGATATCTTATGTCACAAGTGGCACCTAATAAATGGAAAGTATTTATAGAAATCTGAATGAAACCCTGCTTTGCATGTGACAAGTGTTTACATTTCATTGATGTTGACTCTTACAAGTAAGAAGAGGGGATTGTCTATCTTCATGATTGTGGCTAAGGTATCTATTGGGTGTCTTCAAACTTAAGACATCCTGGTGGCACATTGGTCAAATGCCCTGTTTCTAATTAAAATCTGAAAAGTTTGAGTCCACCAGTTATCCTTCCAGAGATGTGGCTGCCTGCTGGTTGATGGATGACCCTCTAGGATTCCCTATAGGTCACAGACAGTTGCATCTGTGGTAGGGTCACTCTGAGTACTTGGAATACCCTCACGCGTAAGGGATCGGGTTGGGTCTGGTTCAGACTTGGTTCAGCACTATAGCAAACAATATTCTGCAATTCTCTGCAATGAACCTTAAAGACCAAACTCATTATTCTCTGACACAACCAAAACAGAAATAAAAGTCCTAAAATATGACTCATGAATAAGGTGAATGTGATGTTTAACTGTGTTTCAGACAAGGAGCTTTTTGCTTAAGATAAAAGTGCTACATTGCATCCCCCATGCACTTTTCTTTATTCATGTTCCTCTAAGTGAGAGGCTGGTCATAAAGAAGAAATAAGTAAACTAACAAATAGATGAATGCATATACGAATAGTACTTTGTGGATAATGTAATGTATGTGTCTTTTAAGCAATCACAACAGTTAATAAACTTATTGGTCATTATTGGGTGATAAATGACCATGATTTCTTTGGGGCAGGAATAGATCTCAAATACCATCCTATAGTTTTTTGGAACTAACATGCAAACAGATAGAGAAAATGCAAAATACAAAATTGCCATCAGGTCACTGTGACCTTATAGTAAACATAGGAAGAGCACTGTCTGAGGGCTTTCAAGGCTCCGGTAATGGCAGGAATAGACTGCCCCTCTTCCTCTTAGGGAGCAGCAGGTGACTATACACCTGTGATGGTTTATTTAGAAGCCAGGTCTTTAATCACTTTACTACAAGCATTTCATGAAAAAAAGAGTATCTTAAAGATGCCTGTAAGTTAAAACTTGAAGAACAATGAGAGTGATATAATAAGTTGCAAAGGTAAAAACGGACAAAAAGGTAAGTAAAAATAAAATAACGAACCTGTAATTGAAAACAAAGGGCACCATAACTTCAGAGTACCATCTCCTGCTGTACTCACTGCATTTTAGAAAAACGAATGAAAAGCAAACTCCAAGTTGACTCAAATTGACTCTGTAAAGAATATTAGGACTTCTTCTGTGGGTTATTGATACAGTAGTTCTTTATGCGTGTAGAAAACTCTGCCTTTCTCCAATGGAGAAATGTCAAAAGCTTGGAATAAATAACAGAAGGGAACATATAAAAGGATTAGGTCACTAAAGACTGCCTTCAAAGACAACTTCAAAGGTATGCATAGGTAATTCTATTTTCTACTAATTTGAGATAATTTTGACAGTAAACATTTCAACACAGGTTTTCTTATTTAACAATCAAATCTTGTAAATTAAGTGTCACTGTTCTTATTTTATGATAGTTGATCAAAAGGGAAGATATTCTTGGATATTCAGGGCAAAGACTATAGTGTAATGCTTAAACCATGTTTTTGAATATTAAAACTTATTCCCCGGTATTGTGTATTATTAAATAAATTTCAATTGTTGAGAATCATTTACATTGGCCACTTTTCTAATTCTTTCTTTTTTTTGGAATGTTATTCTGTTTCCTTTTATATGGCAAGTTTAGCCAAGAAAGAAACAAAACCATCACTTCCTTTTATTTGTAGAGAAAATTGCAATCATGTTTCTCAACTGTTTTGTAACTGTCTATCCCCAGAAGGAAGCAATGGTTCTTTGGTAAAATCCTTAGTTTCTATGTAGGAAGCCCAGGTTTGGTTCTTCATCATTTCACTCGAAATGCAAACATTGCCCATATTATCAGTGGAGAATTTGGGTTAGGCATGATGATGAATAGGTTTCACCACAGGTTCGGGCTAAGCTAGACTAGGTAATCAATAGTCATGGTGGCCTATTTTGAAAAATAAGCTAGGAGAAGACTTTGTGGCTTACAATGGTACAATCTCACACATGGAGTTGCCATGAGTTGAAAACAAACTCAAAGGCAGTCAACTGACTACAATTATCCACTGATAAAAAATTATAATGAAGATCTAATTGGGTGTGCTCTCTTTTCATAGGATATCAGGACATTGCATCTAGAAACGTAAAAATCACCTGAAATGTCACTTTTGCCATTGACACTGGGCTCATACAGGAATTCTTTGAAAAATTTCACTGAAGTCACTATGTTTACATTGCTGGGCTTCACAGATGATTTTGAACTTCAAGTTTATCTCTTTTTACTATTTCTTGCTATTTATATTTTTACCCTGGTGGGGAATTTGGGACTGGTTTTATTGGTTATGGTGGATTCACGACTGCACAATCCCATGTACTATTTTCTGAGTGTGTTATCTTTCTTAGATGCCTGCTATTCTTCAGTTGTCACCCCCAAAATGTTGGTCAATTTCCTGGCAGAAAATAAATCCATTTCCTTCATTGGATGTGCAACACAGATGTTGCTCTTTGTCACTTTGGGGACAACAGAGTGTTTTCTCTTGGCAGCGATGGCATATGATCGCTATGTAGCCATCTACAACCCTCTCTTGTATGCGGTGAACATGTCACCAAGAGTCTATGTGCCACTCATCACCGCTTCGTATGTCGCTGGTATTCTGCATGGCACTGTACACACAGTGGCCACTTTCAGCCTCTCCTTTTGTGCATCCAATGAAATTCGCCATGTCTTTTGTGATATCCCCCCACTTCTTGCCATCTCCTGTTCTGACACCCACATCAACCAACTTCTGCTCTTCTACTTCGTGGGGTTTATTGAGATAGTCACCATCGTGATAGTCCTGATTTCCTACTTCTTCATTCTTGTGGCCATTCTGAGGATGCGTTCTGCCGAAGGACGACGAAAAGTGTTCTCCACTTGTGGCGCTCATCTAACTGGAGTGTCCATTTATTATGGGACAATCTTGTTCACATATATGCGCCCAAGTTCCAGCTATGCTTTGAATCATGACATGATAGTGTCTATATTTTACACCATTGTGATCCCCATGTTAAACCCTATTATTTACAGTTTAAGAAACAAAGATGTGAAAGAAGCAATGAAAAAATTGCTTGAGAAACTTTGCTGCATAAATAATGTACATTTTTAGCATTTTCTCTACTGAAACTAATGTTGACTATTAGCCAATATTAAAAAGGTATCAAAAATTGTGTTTTTTACTTATAGTGTCCATATATTCTTTAGTACTCCAAAATATAGCAATAATCAAATTTTCAAGTCATAATTTAAAAAAAATAATTTTTGGGGGGTTTCATATAGTTCTTATCACAATGCCTACATCCATCCATTGAGTCAAAGATATTTGTACTTTTCTTGCCATCTTCATTCTCAAAACATTTTCTTTCTACTTGAACCCTCAGCATCACCTCCTCGTTTCTGCTTCCCCCTCCTTCATCCTCCCTCTCATCATGAATCCTTTATAATTTATAAATTATTATTATTTTTCTGTATTATTAAAACCTTCACCCAGTTTTCTGTTTTCCATGCCCCAGAGAGAGGGTTATATGTAGATCACTATAATACCACATTGCCCTTTCTCCTCCCACCTATCCCTTACTCTCCTGGTTTTGCTGCTCTCATTATTGAATACATGTATTTGTACATGCCGTAATTATACATGCACAGTGTACATGCACTTGTCCAGCTGTAATTGTAAGGTAGAATTGGGATCATGATAGTGGTGGTGGAGGTTGGGGACAGAAGTCTTAGAAAATAGTTGTTTGTATCATCAGTGATATACTGAACCCTGAATGGTTCATCTCCTCTCCATGACCCTTCTGTAATGGGATATCCAGTTATCTGTTGATGACTTTGTTTCTCCACTCTGCATTCTCCCTCATTCCCAGAGATATGAATTTTTGTTTAAAGCCTGATATCTAATCCTATTGATACACCATCATCACATATGCTGGTGTGCTTCTTATATGTGCATTCTGTTTCTGAGCTAGATGGATGCTTATTTATCTTTAAGTCTTTCATATCCCAGACACTATGCAACATCAGCTTTTGCCATCAGATTTGTTTATGCACCCACTTTGTCTTCAGTGATTGCACAAGGAGGTTGAGCATCATACAATCATACAATGCCAGTTTAATAGAACAAAGTGTTTGTGCATTGATGGAGTACTTGAGTAGAGGCACAATGTCCATCTGCTCCACAACACTAAACATATATATATATATATATACACACACACACACACACAAAGATCTATTTCACCATCATCATATATACGTGAAAACATATTTTCATATGTACATCCCCGTATTTAGCCCTCTATAAATGGCCTATGCTTCCTAGTTTTTCCCTCTATTTCCTTTTACTTTCCTCTTGTCCCACTGTATTGTTCAGTAAGAGCAGAATGTTATGTGTTGGTAAAAATGTGATTTATTAACCTGTCAGATTATTTTCAAATAGAAACATGGTAAATAATCACTATTGCTTGTTTTCATTTACAATTAGTGTAAGTATTACTTGATTTTCACTTATGAAATAATGTCACTGTTTATTATAATTGACTTGATTGCAGGGAATCTGGAGACATTAAATGAATTCTTGAGTTAGAAAACCATGAAGGATTCTACTCATTAGATTAAGCTTTGGCAATGCAAAACCAAAATAGTAAGTTAACTTGGTAAGCATTAAGGAATAGAAGAGTATAAATCAATAACACTGAAAAAGTAAAACAGAAAAAGAAAAAGAAATAAAATTAAAATTCAACTATTAGTTATTGATCAGGAAATTAAAATAAGGACAACAGAATTACTAATACCAATTGAAAGAAGAGCTATAACAGTAGTCTTCATACATATTAAGAAAATGTTATAGAAATATTTTACTAATATATTTGAGAATTCAAATGAAATGAATATTCTTCATATCTAAACATCAGAAAAAATAAAAAAGGTTGATCCAGTAAGTTGGTAATCTTTTAGAGGGCATGCATTTGCCCTTTTAAATCATTGCATACAATCTGCTATTACCATGAGAACAGAACACAGTGAAGACAGATCCCCTATCTCTATTACCCCCAGAATTCACATCCAAGGTCACAAGCCAGAGACATTGCAAGGGGAGGGTTTGTCAAGAAAGTGGTGGCTTTCGTGAGTGTTGTGACATATCACCTCGTGTGTAACTTCGTAGCCTCCTTCCTAGCAGAAGTAGAGGAAACATCTTCTCTATGGTTATTTGGCGAGGAAGCTCTCCTACATGGTCAGTGTAGGGAGAGGCGCGCCAGTGTGTGTGTATGTGTGTGTGTGTGTATTTTTGAGGTGATCATTTTGTGCCAGAAGGAACAGGGTTGCTATACCTACTAGACAAAGTCCATCAGCACACTCCACCTATCAGAGCATAGCAACTCAAATAGCTAAACTCTGCTTCAAAATAAAATATAGCTTTCCCTCAATGCTTTATAGATAATATTACTGACAAATACCAGCTAAAAAGATATTACCTGGCTCAATTTTTTTTCTGACATTTCATAATCTTCTTTGAAAGCATTTAGGATTTCCTCTTCTCTCATTTTTCTAAGGTTTTATTATAATTATTTCTTACAACACCCACTACTATTGCCACAGCTTCGCATTATATAAACTGTAATCCTAAGTTGCCCAACAGTTGACTCAATCTCTCCATATTCCTCAGATTTTTAGGGCTTTGATGAGAGTGTGAGCAAAAGGAGGAAGTGATCATAAGGGGAAACCAGCACATGTGATCTGACACCTGACCATTTCCTCTTTTATTTTCCCTTCTTCCTCCCTCTTCCCCCAACTCATCATGGCTCATGGAACAGTACTATATTGATGCATACACCTAAAATCAATAAAGATGTATTAAAATCTCATAGGCAGGGGATAAACAGTATATGGATTTCTTCAGAAATTAAGACAACTATCTTATGAGTGGTCTCAAACTCTTATCTTTGAATGGACCCATATCTTTGGAAAATCTGAGTCATTTCAAAGTATTTCACTTGGGAGAATACATTCTAGGGATAAGATCTCTATGGCCAATTTCCAGAGGGAGTCACAAGTTGTGAAGACTTCCTCAAATGTAAAATCTTATCTAGAATTCCTGAGGACAGATTTGAGCCCCTGATAGACCTCGTGAATGCATTCCTCTTGTTTCCACCATGTCTCTGCTAGGATTGCCATACTGTGGTGCCTATTACATGGCTTCAATTGTGGAGATTTTGATGCTATATTTCCAATTCTAGCAAGGTCAGCCTTGTTTGACATGTCTCGGCATCACATCCAGACTGAGATACTCTAGGGAGAGGGGAGTGTTTTCTTTTTAATCCACTAAACACCTTATTATAGCAGTGCTAACAGTATCTGATATAATTCTAGAAGATAAGGTGCTCAAAATTTGTATGCCTCAAAAGAGATGCCTTCCCAAAGCAGAATCAACTTTAACGATCATGAATGAATAAAGCTTTAGTGACCTTCATTTGTTGGTGAGATACAACCCCAAAAAAGAGGAAAAAACTTCAAAAACTCATTGACAGTTAATCAAAAGAGTTATCCCCCCCAAAAGAAAATAAGCAATTGTAAATACTCGCAAGTAAACAATATATGGGATTTAGAAACATCAAAGAGAGAAAAAAAGAATTGTACATTTGGAGCTGAAAATTTTGAACAGATATTCACTATTTTCAGTTGTAAACTCACATGAACTTCTATGCCAAGAATGATAAATTGATGGAAATGTCATTCAACTTTTCATTAAAGAGAGCACATCAAGATTTATCTTGAGATAAAATACTGTCACTTCTAGGAAATAACCATGTATCCACAATAACATCTATAAATTGAATATTAAAACAAAAATCGAATAATTTCACAACTTCTGCAGTCTGAAATTGACCAAACATGCAGTCAAAAAGTGTGGTTGTCATGTGCGTATGTTACTTTCATGATTGAGATGTAGGGGTGGAGTCTAGCCTGTTAATCTGGAGGTAGCCATTGAGTAGACAATGAGGCCTCCGTGTGGGCATGGCTTTCCCCTGACACTTCTGGGAAATCTCACAATATTTCCCTCATGGAGATGAGAAGCTATCTCCCCAGTTGTTGGGAGTTAGTCTCAGAGACAACAAACTATGGACAAGACAAGATGGCAGCGTCCCAGGAGCTGGAAGAGCCCAGGACAAGTCACATGGCCTTACCATGATGGAACCGGACCTCTGAAGCTGGTGAAGCCATGTGGAGGGTTCTCCCAGTGCTGAGTTGCCTCTACCACCACTGGATGCTGTTGATGGACCCTGAGCCCTGGAAGCCAGGAGCCATGGGGAGAACCCTGCCAGCGCCTGGACTCTGCAACCACTAGCCTATGACTTTATGTATCTTAGGAGACTTTATAGATTGGTATTAGGCATATGAGCTAATGTTGGACTTATGACTTTGAACTGGACTGAGTTGGGATGCTTTCTTAATGTTCTATTCCCTTGTATACAAACTGTACCCTTATATCCATATGCATGTCTATGGATTTTTCCTCTATTCTACCTGGACTCACACAAAAAGAATTGATGATTCTTAATGAATATTATGACAAAGTTGAAACAAGAAGGATCAGTAGATGGGAAATATGGTCTCGATGATAGAAACGCCACCAGAGACACAGTGATAACATTTCATAAGATCAACCACTCATTCCTTGCAGAAAACATTTTTCAACAACATAAACATAAAAGAAGTATTTATCACATTTATCTTGATAGCTGAAATTCATAAGAAATAGAGAAAAGTGATTATGAAGAAACTCAACATAATTAGCTGACACAAAGATAGTGAGAGACTGTGGCAATGATCATTAATTGCATCTATACCACAAGACAACAAATATGAACTTCAGTATGCTTCACCTGAATTCAGATACCATCTCAAGAACCCACTTGACATATTGAAAAAAAATGATCAAAGTCAAGATGAGTTGTTGGATGATATTAGTATGTTGTAAATAGAGAAAGCAAAATATTTTTAAGCAACAAGAAAAGAAGAAAGTGGATGTCAGAGAGTTCTCTGAAACTTGTATTTAAATGTGGAATAACATTAGACTACGGATAACTTAACAATGTAGGATAAAATAGAGTACAGAAGTTCCAATAAATGACCTAATTTTTCTAGAAAGAGTTTTCTAGAGCCACAAAAAGGGCACTTATGATTATATATCTATAAAAGTAGAAGTTTATGCAGTGAGAAGGGATATAACTAATAATTAGTTCACACAGAAATACAAATGGCTCCGCTCAACTCACTTTCACAGAACAGCTAATATACTGAAGGTCCTTCAACTCATACTGGCTGATGGTGAAAGGTCATGGAAGGGGAGTGGAGTCTTCCCTCAGACAAGACAGGCAGAGTCTGCTATAAGGCATCAGGTAGGGCAGCAACACCAATAGCCCCAAACCTTATTGAAACAGGTCTTCATAAAAGTTTTTACTCGTGATGCATGGCGGCATAATACAATAGCCTTAAGCACAAGCAAAGTAAACGCATGTGGTGAAGCAGGTCTTGAAGAAGCCTCAAGCTCTAAGAACATGATTCACGGGGTGGCTTGGTCCACAGGTAGTGCAGCACATGGCTGCGTCAAAGAACTGCTTCAAAAAGCAGAACACTGGACTAGAGAGTATACCTAGGTGGAAGAGAGATTTGATGCCTGCCACTGAGAGTATTTATCTCAGTCACCTTCCAACCAAGGTGTCACCTGATTAAACTGTGGTCAAATGTTCCTAAGGAGGCCTAATTGTCACAATAAACTTAACAATCACAATTTTCATGTTTAAGCTTCATACACACTGGGAAGTAGTCATTTGAAGAGGAAAATGGAATATTTCATGATTTGAAATATGTGTGCTTCAATGCTATATGATTTTATCATACTTATTCAATTCATATATTGAGCAAATAATCTGAAAATCTGGACTATCCGAATACTTTGGGATCTGAATTTAGGAACACTCAGTCAGCTGGGATATGCAGAAGGCACAATCTTCCTTGCTTACCAGAACAAATTTGAAGATCTTTTTTTTTCAGTTTTTGTTTTTTGGGGCATCACTGCTCTCCGGCGGTGGGAGTAGGAGGCCCAGCCCCACTGCTGGAATTGAACCTCCGTCCCAGTGGGCCGCAGTCCCGCGCACAACCACTACGCCACCGGGGCTCAGCCCAAATTCGAAGCTCTTGGTAATGAAGATAGAACCCAAAGATAAAGCAAACCACTCCCAAGGTAAACCCTTAGAACAGGACTGATAAACAATATTGAGATAAAACCCAACTAAACCAACTGCCATCAAATTGATTCTGACTTTTCGTGACCAAATAGGTTGGGGTAGAACTGTTTTCCATGGATTCTGACATTGTATATCAATACGAGAAATGAAAGCTGTGGGTTTGAACCACTGACATTCTGATTATCAGCTCAAAGTTTAATCTAATATACTGCAAGGACTCCTTACTATGGTGATAGATGGGGAAGATATTAAAATTTGTCAAGAATTTCATTTTATTTGGGTCAAAGCCAAGGAAGTCACAATCAAGACATGAAACCACTTGTTACACTGAAAATATGCTGATAAAAAGCTTCTTCAGATTGTTAAAGAACAGAGTTGTCACACTGAGTGTTAAGATGCTGCTAATTTAGGCCATGTGAGTTTCAACCATTTCATATGCATGGTACGATGAATGAGGAATGAGGAAGTCCAGAGTGGAGGGGATGAATTTGAATTATGGTGTTGGTGAAGAATATTAAACATAACAAGGTCTATCCAAAGAACAAACAAATCTACCTTTAAATAAATACTTCCAGGATACTCCTGAGAAGTGAGAACAGTGAGACTCAGGGGCTCATACTTTGGACGCATTGTCAGATGGGACCAAGTTCCCCCTATACCCACAAATAAAACAAAAGGAATCTCACAGCCATTGAGTCAACGTCAACTCATAGAGACCTTATAAGACAGCATAGATCAATCCTGTGAATTCTGAAGATTGTAACTGTTGATGGGAAAAGCAAACCCTGTCTATCTCTCCCAGAATAGCTGGTGGTTTCCAACTCTTGACCTTGTAGATTTCTGAAGGCTGCATGCTTGGAAAAGTAATTAGAAGAGAAAAACTTCTTTTTTAGAAGAGCAATAGCTTAGTGAGATGGATTGACATTAATGACAATGCTGAAACAATGACCTCAAACATCAGAATGTATGGGAAATGTTGTGGGACAGGACATTGTTTATGTTTTCTCTGCTTTGGTCTCTATCCAAATTAAAATCAATGGGAAGGCACCTAACACACCACAATGTTTTCTTTAGCATCCCTCTAGCTCTTTCTCCCTGGAATTAGTATGTCTTCACCAGGGAGGAACAGAACTGGAGATATGTGAACACATATGAGCCACAGCATAGATGTTATGGACCGGGTGTTTTCTTTTTCCTGATGTTGTCCACTGGTTCCTTTAAACTAATGGCATTATTCTAACTTCTGGAGATGTTTGTTAAAGAATGTCTAGATGTTCTTACCTTCCATGAACAGGGGAGAGGGAAACCACAAACCCTTAAAGAATTCAAGAACTGGTTATGGTGAGAAAAGTTTCTTGAGGTCATCTTGTTAGGTAATAATTGTGTTTTGTCTGAAACAACAGTTGACAAAACACAAGCTGACTAAACATGTAGGATGCTATAATACATGTAGACCTTTATGCTCTTCTGGTGTATAAGAGGGTAGTTATATTCCACTTGGCACAATCCTTGATCTATTAGTAGATCAAAAAATATTATTTTCCAGGCCTGGAGGAAAGAATAGCAGCAAACTCCAAGAATGAAAAAATGAAGATAAATTCTGGATAAAATACAGAAAGGATTACATGTCAGGATGGACTCCAGAATAGATGAGAGTTCTCCTGACAAGAGAACTTTAGGGTCCTTTGCCAGCAGATACTTGGTACATGGACGCCTGGATAAAGCATTCCATTCTTGGGAGTGGCAGTGGATATGCATGCTTCCACTGATGCTACATGATTTGAAACAGAATTTGGGCAAAGTTACCATCACATCAAAATTGAAAACTGTGTCTTTACCCATGAGGCCCGATCTTTTACTCATTGTACAAGTGGTTGGTTAGTAGCATGTGGTTCTGTTTGGATTGGTCAATATATAAGAAGCATCAGACTACAAAGGGCAAGACTGTAATGGGGAGAACCTATCAGCGGCATTGTATTTCCAAACGTCATATGCTGTTATGCTTTTCATATAGCTTAGTAACTTCTGTCGCCAACACAGAATAAAAAATAATAGGTGCTCTAATCTAAGTTAGAATGAAGTATTTAGAGAGAAAGCTGTTGATTGGGTACACCAGCAAAACAGGTACCATTATATCTATGTTGACTGGGACATAGCCAAGAGACAGGAAAACCAGTAAAGTATAATGATTTGATGACCATTTTAAAAATAGCCCCATATACTCACTAATGCACAAAGTGTCTGTTCCAAGATCCCAACCACACACTTCATTTGATATATATTTATAAGTATATGTGTATGTATACATTCTAATATGAGGGAGACTCTGTATTTTCCCTCTACCTTATCATTTTTCGACAAGTCTTTGTGTGTGTGTAATCCAAACAATACAGATAAAAGCAAAATATGAAGTTACAATTAATGATTTATTTTCAGTATTTACATTGTAAGGCATAATTCTAAAATGATAAAGAACATATTGTTTTGTCACAATATTTGAATAAATTAATTATCAGTTTTCAATAAGTGGAAATATTTGTATTCAATACTGAGACAGAGGTTTCACTTCATTATACAAATTCAAAGTAAGTAATTTAGCAATAAAATGTCATCTAAAATAGAAAAACTTAGTGTAATTAAAAAAAAATCATATAATCTGAATACAACCAAAATGTGCATTCACCGCTTAGACATTTAAAAATCTGTTACTTGGAAATAAATTTGGCATGTAATATTACAATAGCAAATGAAATAAAAAATGCAATATTAGAACAGACAAGGAAACATTTTAAAGGAAAAATAATACATTCAGAAATGTAAACACTTTTTATGGCATATTTTAACCCTGAATCATTGTCATTTTTTAGCTTTATAATTCGACCCCACTGACAGTTTGAAAACAACCAGTGAACACTCAAACTCATAATCTATTTTTATAGAACATAATGGGCCTATAGAAATCAGGGTGAAGACAATCAGAATTTGAAATACACAGACGTTACATTTTGGGGACATGTTGAGAAATCACAGAAACTCTGGTTTTTCAATCACTTTACAAGAAGACATCAAGAATGTATTTCCATAGACAATTGGTTAAATCAGTGATTTCTCTGTGTTCCAGGTACAAAGTGATGCAAAAAGAGAGGTCTGATATTTTGTATGTACAAAAAATTATATTAATTTCAAAAGATTTATTGACAAAGGAAGAAATCTTCTAAAATAGACTGTTCAAAGGAAACAGATGAAAGAGAATGTAAATACTATATTATACATAACATATATACACACATATGAGAGCAATAGGATATGAACAAATTTTTAGAATTATTAAAATATTGCTACATTTTTACCAGTTTTTCTATTTTCCCTGTTCTGTTCTATGTTAACACACATCATTTGCTTAATTGTACAACTAAAAGTGAGTGATTGAATTTACCTTATTATGGTTTATAGTTAATATCTAACTATTTTGGATGAGTATGAACTAAGTTACCCACAGATAATTTACAAAACCTGTGTTAATATACTTTGTTGCAAAGGACAGTGTCTATTAAAAATATTTCCACCCTAAACTTTGCCTTCAAGTATTTCCAAGTAAGAGTGACACTGCAGGATAAGGTAACATGATCTCATTCAGTGTCCATACCTCGATAGGGAAGAAGATCCTACGTCTTTCTATTTAGGAGCAGCTGGGAGATTCGAAGCACCGCGCATGTGCAAGGCAGGAGACTGATGTGCCTGTGGCTCCACCAGAGCTTCCCAAACCTTTCTAATTCGCACAGATCCTAGAGAAAGCGAGCCGCATGTACTAGCACCACATCAAGTGCTGCACTTTGTGAGGTTTGGGTGTCACTGTAATTTAAGGACAAGGAAATGATGGATATTGCTCACAGCTCAAAAATGGATGCTGAAAGACTAGATGACTTTGTAGAGTTGTGTAGATTAACTAATGACCGACTCAGAATGTAAACTTGGAATGTGAAATTGTAAGACAATTACTGAAAAACTCTGCCCTATACTTCCCTGTATGACAAAGTTAAATGAGGGTATTGATTAATAATTGATGCTGGTGAATAAAACATTGAAGGTCTGAAACATAAGATCTCACCTATTTTACAAGACAGCATTTTAATTTTAAAAACTACACGTGAAACTGCTTAGACCAGAAATATAGCTGCTGTTCTAAATAAAAACAGAAACTAATTAAAGTGCTAAAGACCTTAAGATAGAAGAACTTAAGAAATACTGAGTAAAAGAAAGAGAAACCAGGTGTTTAAACACTTACACCACTGTCATATTAGTTGGTGCTCTCTCTCTTCTGCATAACTCTGATAA
>PVJH01041804.1:0-14792 GCA_004026705.1 Nesogale talazaci | reverse complement strand
TTTTTTTAGCTCTAACCTTTTAATTGTTTATTTTGTGATTTCATTCCATAGTTTAATTACATCAAGCAGAACTGTACAATTTCTACAACATTTTCCACTCTTTTTCTCCCAGGACTCCTTGAATTGTCTCCTTTTTTTTTTTTTCTTGGCCTCACTCCCCTGAATTGTCTCCCTTTTACACATCCCCCACCACTACCCTGAAGCCCTTGTTCAGAACCCCTGCACTACCAGGGCTCCTGCCCTTGTTCTTTTTATGATGGATGTGATACCATTCCTCTTGAATTTGTTATTCTCAGCATAGTGTTCTATGTGATTGTCTGATTTACAATGGACAATAACAGTTAATTTTAGCACAAATGCCTAGGATAATTATCTCTACAAGTTCACTTGTTTTGATGACTCCCAGTTTACCTAGATTCATAATTCATTGCACCTTCTGCTTATTAATGCATGTTTACAGCTGTTTTTCCTCATTTTCTGTCATGCCCCATTATCAAATGAAGGCCCCTAAAGCTTTGTTTTCTCTTCCCTTCTCATTAAGATGGGCTCTGTTTTCTGGGGACAGCTATGCTCTCCTCTTCATTTTGAGTGAACAAAATAGCTGACAATGGTTGCTATTTAGATGATTTTCAGTGTCTAATCCCTTAGAAGAGGACAGCCTATTCCTTCTGTATAATCTATTCTTAGTCTTCAAACTCTGCTGAAACCTGTTCAACAAAGATGACTTATTAATATTAGAAATACTGGTGTCATTGCTTTCAGTGTCACAGCAACACATAAGTCACACAGAGTGACTCAGCTATGAAACATCCTCTCTCAGCATCCAGATTCTTGCCTTTGTAGTTTCTTCAATTCATTTACCATTGTGCTTTGCACTTGAGGAACATTTTGCAATATTAAAAGTTTTCATATTACTCGTATCTTTAGATCAGTAGAAATCTAGACATGAGTAAAAACTAATCTAAAGGTTTCTAATGGTGCATAAATGAACATTAAATGCTAGGATTGCAAATAGTTTTATTTTTTGAGTGTTTAATTTCCTTCAAAATAATATGCATAATATATAAAACTATATATTAAAAATTATAATTGTAGTTTGCATTTACTATTTATGTCTCATTTGAACATTTTAGGACATATCTTTTTGAAAACAAATAAAATTTGAATGTACATTTATGATAAAACTATTGTCAAACAACTTCCTTTTGAATACAGTTACACTATGTCTATTTCTTAATCCTTATGTCAGTGAGATAAACTTGAAATTGAAATCATGTTAGATGAAAGTAGAGTTCAGATTTTAATAATAAAAATGCAACCTCAGAGAAGGAAAAAAATATCCCTAACAGTCTGCTTAAATATTTTTAAATTGGAAACAATAAGAAATAAGATTTATATTAGACATGACACATATGAAATTTTCAAACAGAAGATTATGAATCCCTTATTAAATAAAGAGCAGATTACTAATGAAAATGATGAAAATAAAATTATATAGCTCGAAACTGTAATTTGAACGATCAAAATGAAATTCCTACAATTTTTTTGGGGGGGGCCATCACTGCCCTCTGGTGGTCATAAGAGCTACCCAGTGCTGCTCCTGAGAGCTGCCGTTGGATTTGAACCACCAACCCATGGGCCGCAGTCCCACACTCAACCATTTACGCCACTGGGGCTCAGCCCATCCCTACAGATTTGTACTTGTCCTAAAGGAGTATTTAACCAAGACCTTGCTCTAAGAGTTTAAGGAACCCTATGTATATAATATAGTTTTGTAAGACCAAATAAAATATTTCATAATATTTTCTATCATAATGTTTACATATTGTAAAATTTTCATCTGACATCCAAAGAGAAGTGAGAAATATATTAGCAAGATTATTTTCTATTCCTCAGTAATGTTTCTCCAAATTTAAATTAATTTAAAATTTTGAGAAGTATTCAATTTGGTATTACTATTAATAGAACACACATTAGGTTAAAACCTTGCTTCTAACAATATAATTGATTTTCCCCTAGAAAATTAAAGCAAGAAAAATAACTTTTTAACAAATTATTATTGTGTCTTTTATCAAGGTTTGCAGAAGAGAACATCAAGTTTGCATTTAAAAACTAGTACACATACTATTCCCTTTCATTCACTGAAGTCCTCTCTCTCAATGTGCCATTGTTTATTTCATTATCAGTGTTTTTGGTATCCATTTCTTCTTCTTTCTTCACACTTTTGAATTTTTCCTTGGATACATGTTGCTCTTTAAACTTTAAATGGCTGATTATTCTTTTTTTTTTTTTGGCATCACTGCCCTCTGGTGGAAGTGGGAGGCCCAGTGTTGATTATTCTAAGGTATGCATTTTTCCCTAGAGTTATAATTCCCCTGGGATTCCTAAAAAATCATAGATAACTTAGATAGCAAGTGGTAAAAGAAAAGTGACAATTCTATATAGAAATATCCATGATTAATAAATAAAATTTAAAAAAAACACTCTATGTGGTAAGTTCAGTTCTAAATATGAAGGATGACTGAGGGCCATACTTAAACTTTTGTACCTATACACAGTGAAATACTAAGCAAAACTAAAGAATAATCTGTAAAATCTCATAACAGAGATGAATCTGGCAAACAATATGCTGAGTGAAATTAGTCAATCATAAAAGGACAAATTTTATATGAGATGATTATTCTAAGAAGTCAAGAAAGTTTTTTAAAAAAAGAAACATTCTTTGATGGTTATCAGGGGTGGTAAGGAAGAGGAAATAGGGGACATCACCTGCTAGCTGGCAGACATGTGTCAACTTGGATGCAGGAGGAGGCAATATACAATCAGAAGGAGGTTAGTAAAAGAATGATGGAGGTCAGGGAAAACATCAAGAGGGTAGAAGAGTTAGGGGGGAAAAGGCAATAGAAGTAAATCCTGTTAAATACACAGTCCTGTAGTAACTGTGATCTATAAGCAGATGTTTGGACAGAGTGACAGGCTCAATATGTGTGAGATAAAACCAAGGTGGAAGAAAACAAGATGAACTGGCAAAGCAAAGCCTGCCAAGACAATGTTCTATATCCTACTTTGATGAGTAGTCGCCAGGACCTTGGTTTCTTCCTAGCCAGACTATGTTAGGTTGGGTTCTCTAGAGAGGCAAAACCAATGACTCTTGTATGTGTACATATTCAGAAAAAGATTTGTATTAAGAAATGACTTGCACAGTTATAGAAATGGGTATGTCCATCTTAGTTCAAGTTTGCGAGTCAGGTGTAAGCTAAAGGCTTCTTCTGACTTCTGTAGCTGCAGTCTAAACACACGTGGAAAGAGAAAGTGGGAGAAACCAAGGTCAACTGGCATCACACAGTTCAATGTTCTGGATCCTGTCTTCGTGAGTCATCACTGGGGCCTTGTTAGTGGCCATGTCTGTTGATTTCTAATGAACAGGATGTAGGAAGATGAATCAGGTAGACCACAGACCGGCAGATGCCGAAATGAATGAATTTGAGATTGGCCAAATGAACAAAAGTCTGATGATCCAGATACAGAATAGGAACCTAACAGAAGTGTGTTGGCTTTGGCATACTATCAGATTGTACTAAAAGTAGGCCACACCCTGAATGAAATCTCCCTCAACTGTATCAAGACTATGACCAAATTAACAGATTGGCAGTTTCTCAGAAGATCGCATCATGGAGTTGACCATACTACGTTAGATAATAACATTGGCCCAGCCGAGTTGGCTTAATACCTATCACACAGAATAAAGAAAGACACTGGAGAACTGAGCCCCGGAGGCGTAGTGGTTGAGCAGGACTGCGGCCCACTGGGATGGAGGTTCAATTCCAGCAGAGGCTCCACAGGAGCAAAGGCTGGGCTTTCTACTCCCACCACCAGAGGGCAATGATGCCCCAAAAAACAAACAAAAAAGAAAGACACTGGAAACAATTAGTCCACTGAACTAACAAACAATGCAAACAGGCACCTCCACAACCCTGAAAGATGAAACATGAGATGGTGCCCACTACCATCTTCTCTGAAATCAATGACACTCAAAAATGCTAGATAAAGTGAAAGAAAAATGTGTGTGTGTGTGTGGGGGGGGAGGGTTAGGGGGCAAAAGAAAAAAGGAAAAATGGATTTTATGGAACAGTTATATATACTCTGATTTAATAGGAAATTTCCATTGTATTATACATGTAAATATCATCAGCTCGTCAACAAAACACCCAAGCTTGTGCAATAACAATGGAATCCAGTAATCTTGTTTCACATATTTTTTCAATTGTATGGCTGTTAAGATATTTTTATCAAGGTAGGGAGATAGAATATATTTTGTTTAACAACTTTACATCTTGATTGTGATTAAATATTTGGCTATATAATTTTAAGTATTACACCCATCTACCCTTTCTTTGTACTCACATAGTAGGCCATTCAGTACTTAGCAATGGATCAGAAACTGGTCAACCATTGTTAAAATCAGGGGCCATTAACATAACTTGTGAGGACTCATGAACTTAACCAGGGACTCTGGAGACCTATCTGTTCATCAACCTTAATACCACATTGTGATCATACAATAAAGACACTAAATAACTTTAGAAAACAGCAGCATGAGCAATTTAATCTGAAGAGATTCGTGCAGGGTAAAAGAAACCAGAAAGGAAGGATGTATATCACTGAAGTTATCTATAAATCACTGGTTCATATCAGGATCACCTTCATGAAACAATGCATATTATGCAATGAATGGAACTATATCTGTATTTCATCTGTGCAAGTAAATTTTTTCACCTGGAAAAGGTTTAGGCAGATTATTTTTAAATCACATGCATATCTAGTGCTGTGATGAATTGCTTGTTTATTTTTGCTATTTTATTCTTTTCCTAAAAGAAAAAAAATAGTAGTTTCAGTATATGGAAGCAATTGCATTAACATATGCGGGATATGACATAGTCATATCATCCTCTTATTGAAAAATACCCAACCTCATCCATGTGTAATGAAAATAGGGTAGTTCTTTGGTGCATATAATGGAAAAGAATTACAACCATCAGAAATGATAGCCTAGACTACTTTTATAAAGCATTTCCCTAAAGCTCTAAATCAGCAGTGTTAGCACAATCTCGTAAATTTTCTTCTTATTCCTTCTCTATTCTGTTCCAGTGTCTCTGTTTATATTTTCCCCTCCACTTTCTTTCATTTTATTGCCCTTGTTGTAAGTGTTTACCCATTCTGTCATCATGAGTAATGCTTCTCATTAAAAATTTTAAAATATTTTTCACATGTTGAACATGTTAAGTATCAAAAGTTTGCATTCATTGTGAAATAATCATTTATTTTTGGATTTATGAACCCTTAGGGAAGGTTTTAATTTGGGTATTTAAGGGCTTTTTAAACCAGGATTAAAACATATCTACTAAAATATAATTATAATCATTACAATTTTAACATAGAAAAGTATAAGAAAGCAAAAATATTAATAGTAAATAAGCAAACCAACTCTGGATAAATGTACCTTGATTTAAGATTAACTTGCCTTTTCCCAGTGTTGTGGAAAGCTGGAAAATCACTTCTTTAAACTCATTGAAGTTGATCTTCCTCATCTGTCATACAAATATCATAGTAGTTCCTATTTCATGCAAAGGCAAGAATGAAGTGAAATAATCTGCATAAAGTACACGGTAAAGCACTGAATAAGTTTATATATATCAATATTAAGCTCATCATTTTTATTATTAACTGCCTTTTAAATTTTTTGTAAAACTAAATGTATGCACATCATGGAAAGTTTAGGTTATGCAGAAATAAAATGAAAATATATTTTTTTCCTGGCCTCTGACATCCCCTTCTCTACTAATTGTTTTTCTTGTGTGCTGCCCAAAGAAATGATTTCATAAACCAGCAAAGACTAAATCCTGTGTAAAACTTCAGAGAGATATCAAATCTTGTGCACTACCTTGCCCTTTTGTTGCTTAGTAATTTACCTTGAATTTCCTTGACAACTTATAATATACCTTATCTTCATTGTTTATAATGAGAATTTCATGTTCCACTTTGGGACTGGCCTATAACTTATATGACCAATCTGCTGGTATGGCTGTTTTCTGCACTTATATTTGTAAAGAAAAATGTTATCAGTGGAATGTCCCCATTCAACCATACATACACTTTGTATTTGGAAGTATTTTTAAAATTAATCTCTAAAATTTGCATTAATTTTTAAAAAATTTGCATGAATTGACATCAGCAGTATTTTATGCAATGTGTAGGTCCTGAAAATGTGTAGGGAGGCAATTATTTTGGAAATGGGTTTACATGTATAAATAACTAGGATGTGGTCTATGTTTCAGCTGGGTTTATGGGCCTTTTTTTGATAAATTTTGAAGGATGTGGTGTATCTCTTTAAGGAAGGAGATGTTCGTCAGTGAGGATTTGACAGTAAGGGCATTTGTTCTACATTGGGCTATATGAGAAGAACACTTTAGAAAACCAAATGTTTGCTAATACACAGGCAATAAAATTTGAGTTTATCACTTACCTTCTGCTATCTTCTTACTGTCATCAATCCCTCGCCAGTTCCTCAGAATTTTAGTATACCAAGAAACAAATAGAAAACTACTCCTACCAGTATTAAATAATTGTTCACCTGCTATGTGATCACATATCCATAAAGCATATCTTAAATATATACCCATATTCTTCCCAGAGACATCCATGTTCCGTGCAATTGGTTTAGGGCCTGCTAGTCGTAAGCTTAGCCGTGTGAACCTGATTAATGGTGCCTTGAAAGACAGGCCTGGTGATTTGCTTCTAAGAGGTCACAGCCCTGAAAGCCCTGTGAAGCACTCGTAGTCCCTGCATCCACTAGCATGTTTGGATTATAGAGAGGTCTAAAATTGTCTTTATTCCTTGACTCTGCCATCCTCTCTCTCCACGAAACTGTCCTGAGTCAGCATCCATTTGTTCACTTTTGGAAGAGACGAAGCAGCTTTGGTGGCAGGGTGGTAACCTTTTGCTGCTAACCAAAAGGTCCATGGTGTGCACCCAACCCAGCCACACGGGTGACAAAGGCAACCGCCCTCTCTGCCCTGGTCACAACATTGACGACACGAGACTGGGAAGGCACGGCTTTGTCCTAAGGCGTCTCTGTGGCAGAGCGATTTGGGTTTGGGTTTATTTAGCACCCTCTGAATGGATCCTTGAATCTCCAATTCCAGTTTGACACTACCCTTTCTGATTTTCATATTTATACCTCTCTTTTCCAGCCTGGTTCCTATTATTCATAATATTTTTTTATCCCAGACATTGGAAGGGTTGTTTCCCAGTCATTAAAATATGACTCTGGAAAGAAGAAACCTATTAATAAGAATTTGATATCATGAGAAATATTTATGTCCTTACTATGAAAGGAAATAGTTCAGATATTATGCTTAAAACTCACTTGGGTAAAATCTCCCCATACCCCATTGACAGACACTATTTTTTTTTTTTTTTTAGGCATCACTGCCCTGGTGGTGGGTAGGAGGCCCAGCCTTTGCTCCTGGGAGCCAGAATCGAACCTCCATCCCAGTGGGCCGCAGTCCCACGCACAATCACTACGCCACCGGGGCTCAGCCCGACAGACACTATTTTTTAAAAAAAAATCTAGTCCAGTTATTTCTTTCTGCTTGCATTTAATTTTTACCTTCTACAAGTAGTATGATTAGATCTATTTTATCTTTTTAAAAATATGTGAAACATTGGCATGAGTCCCCTGTCTATAAAAAGTTTATTCAGAGAAAAGTCCTCTAAGTTCTCCACCCAATCCTTGGCATGCCCGATAGGTACAATCACATACTGGCCGGTCCATCATGCCTGTGCTTCTTCTCAGTCATATAAATAGCTAAATGTAAATACCCTTGCTTCTCCTGGAAATAGCCCCACACTAATTCAACTGTGTATGCTTTCCAGCTACATAGGACTGCGTTGGACAGATGTGGTCAGTTTCTTTGGTTATTCTTCTATGTGTTGGCAGTTAAGTAGTTGAAATCTTTTTCAACAGTGAAAACAATGATAGCGATGAATTACCTAGTGTGTATACATTTTTGTGTCTTTACAGGAGTATTTTCAGACTACATACCTAAAGGTAATGCTCCTAGGTAAAAAGATATAAAAATAAACAGTCTGCTACCCCCAAACAAGTCCACTGCCATTGCATTGGCTACACGTTGTAGCACCCATGTAGAGGATTTCGGAGGATGCACATCTTCACAGGGGCAGATTGCCTCATCTTCCTCCTGGTGGTTAGCAGCCCAATCCCTAATCCACAGCACCACCAGTCTCTGTGGGTAGTTTGTAAAGAATTGTCAATTTCCCTCTGGGAGTTGCGTTCTCTGTAACAACTAGAGAGAATTTCTGTTTTCCAACCATAGACTACATTTTAGAATGTGTGCTAAGCTGATAAATAGCGCAATGGGTCAGTTCTATGGGATCATGTGAAGTCTCTGTGGGTCTGACACTGGACGTGCTGGCCCCTCACAACCAGGGCTGTCTGATTTCCCTGGAAGTTTGGTTTTCATTTTGCTGATGATGAGTCAGCTTAAATATTTCCTCCTCTTTTCGTGTGTGTGCATCATTTATTCATGGCTATTCTCTTTTTTTTAATCAGTACTTTAGTTTTATATCCTCAATTGTGAAATTATCTGTATACTATAAACAATAGCACTTTTCTATGATATACTCATATGCTGCAATATTTCCTTTCAGGGGTCACTTGTCTTTGACTTGGTTGACAGGGTTTTTTTTTTATTGGTTTTGCTATGCAGATTTTTCACCTCTACAAGGTCAAATTTACATATACTTTATTTCATCTAAATTTTAGATTAAATTTGAAAAGCCTTTCTCAGATTAAATATGAAATCTGCTTCATATTTTCTTCTTAAGTATCTATGAGCTTTTAAAAATCATTTTATTGGGGGCTCATACAACTCTTATCACAATCTATATGTGCATCCACTGTATGTCAAGCACATTTGTACATATTTTGCCCTCATCATTCTCAAAACAATTGCTTTCTACTTAAGTCCTTGGTATTTGCTTCTCACTTTTCCCCTCCCTCTTTATTCTCCCTTCCCTCGTGAACCCTTAATAATTTATAAATTATTATTATTTTTGTCATTTCTTACACTGTCTGATGTGTCCCTTCACCCACTTCCCTGTTTTCCACACCCCAGGGAAGAGGTTATATGTAGATCTTTTAATCAGTTTCCCCGTTCTACTCCACATTCCCTCCACCCTCCTGGTATTGCTACTCTCATCACTGGTCCTAGAAGCATCATCTGTCCTGTATTCCCTATGTTTCCAGTTCCTATCTGTATCAGTGTACATCCTCGGGTCTATTCAGATTTGTAAGGTCGAATTGGGATAACGATAGTGGAGGAGAGGAAGCATTGAAGAAATAGAGGAAAGTTACACGTTCCCTCATTGCTACATTGCACCCTGAGTGGGATATCCACTTACAGAAGGGTTGTGGGGATAACAAGAAAAGTCTGTGGACTTTAAAAATAATTAGATCACTAATTCATTTTAACTTTATTTTTCCATGTAATTCGAGATATGGAACTAACTTTACCTTTCCTCCCAAACACAGTTGTCCCAGGATAGTCTATTAAAAACTGCATTTGTCTTAGTAATTTGAGGTATGTCTGAAAACATTTATTAAATTTTTGCATATACTTGGGTTTTTGCCTGGAATTCCTATAATATTTGACTTGTCTTCTAACACGTATTGGTGTTGGACTGTTTTAATTGCAGAAGTTTTGTAGTATTATCAGGTGGAGGTGTTATTCTTTATAGTTTCCCTAATCCCAGAATGTTCTTGGATGTTCTTCTGTGCTTCTTTCCCCATATTAAATATGGTGTACATACACATACACATCAGGAACCCTCAGGGTGAAATACGTTACTTGTTCGGCTGCTAGCTGTAAGGCCAACATTTTGAACCCATCAGCAAGTTTTGGGGGGAAATGGGATTTTTTCCTCCTATAAAGATTTACAAAGTCCCCAGAACCTTATCAGGTTGCTGTGACTTGGAATTGACTTGATGGCACTGGAGATGATTTGGCAGCATGCCTTTGGAGTTCCTCTGGTATCTATTATTAGGTGATTTGAACTCAGTTCTGACTCAGAACAACACTACGCATACCAAAGTAAAACAATGTGCTTCTTCACAATTCTTCACTCCTTCACAATTGTTATGTTTGAACTCATTTCACTCACCTTCTACTTTATAAAGTATGATTTCTTTCTCCAGGGGCTGATTTCTCCTGACAGCATGTCGACAGAGTATGTGATTTTGCTTGCTCCTAAGGAGCATTCTTGGGAGCTGAACTTCTTCTAAAACAGATTTGTTCATTCTTCTGGCAGTCCAGGATACAACAGTTATTCTTTACCAACACCATTATCTCTAAGGGATCATTTCTTCTCTGGTCTTCCTTACTTCTCATGCAGCTGTGATCTGCATATGAGGTGATTAAAGATATCATGGGTTGAATCAGGCACACCTTTGTTGTTCTCAAGGTCAAGGTTGTTTTTAACCCTTTAAAAAGGTTCTCCTCCTACCCTAACCCTAAATTTTCCCAATGCAACATGATATTTGATTTGCTGACTACTGCCTTCATGGCCCTTAATCATGGTTTGAAATACAGTGAAATACTTTATATTTTCTCTTCTTTGTTCAGTTGTGAATCTTGTTTTCTTTATTTTGAAGTGCAATCTAGGAGGCCTGTAGTCTTTTCCAACAGTGTTATTGGTACATAATTCAATAGTTCAACCATATCAATACAAGTTGTACAAGCATCATCCAATTGATTCTAGAACATTTTCTTCATTCTTTTTCTGTGTGGTTAGTTCCCCTTTCCCCCAACTTCATCTACTGTACTCCAGTCACTGTCTCTATAGATTTTCTTATTCTGGATTTCATACACAGAAAAGAAACATTTAAAAGCAAACAAAACTAACAAGAACAAAATGAAACAGCTAATACCTCAGTAGAAAAGAAAGCAGAAAATATTTAAAAGTATAACAAACTTAAATGGATCAAAATGGAGATCAAGCAATAGGGTGCTACATTTTAACCTAACTGCCTCTGCAACAATGCACTTTCCAATGAATTCTGCCTCCTAGCAAGGCTACTACAGTGTCCTTCATAATTGACTTTACAGTGTTCTCTACCTGACAACAGGCTATGCATGTGCTGAGGGCTGTAGTCTTGGACTTGCATCACTGTGTGGTTCAAGTCATTTTTATTTTCAGAAGCTAACTTGTATCACATACATAGCATAGTTGTTATTAACTCTTCCTCCAATTCGAATGTGCATTTCTTCATATAGACCAGTTTTTTAGATTATTGCTCAGCATACAGATTAAGTATACCATGAAAGGACATACACCTTGTTTTGTTCAAATGTCTGCCTCTGGGTCCATGCATAGCTTTCTCATTCTAGACCATACTCAAGTGTTCTGAAATCCTCATTATTTCAATTGTCATTAATTTGTTATGATCCATACAGTCAAACACCTTTTCATGGCCAATAAAACATAGATAATTATTTTTCTAGTATTCTCAACTCCCAACCAAGACCTGACAGAGCAAGGATATTACTGTTCCACATTCTCTTCTGAACACAGCTGAAGATTCTGTTTATATACTGCTGCAATTTTGTGTGTTTTTTAATTACCATAAGCAAAATTTTATTACATGTGATGTTAATGATTTCTTCAATAATTTCTTCATTCTTTTGGTTCACCTTTCTTTGGAATAGGTGCAGATATGAATTTTTTCCCATCAGTTGGCTAACTATCAGTCTTCCGGATTCCTTGGTATTGAACTCTAAAGTTTTCCAGCATTGTATCTGTTTGCTAAAACATCTTAATTGGTATTTTGTGACTTCCTAAAGCCATGTTTTCCACCCAAACCTTCAGTACTCTGCGTGTAAGTGTGTGTGTGTGTGTGTGTGGATTTACGTACAAATATGCCCACACTTATACACACATACCACATTTTAGTTATACTGAATAATATTTATTAGCAATATCTCGTACATGGCAAATGGCTCCAAATGACTCCGTTAGCATTCAAAGGCTAAGATCTCACCTTGGAGTCTCAAACACATCTAGTCTAAACCAGGCTATTTTCAATCATCTCATCCTCATGGTAAAGATGGATAATGAAAAAGGAAGACCAAAGGAGAATTGATCATTCAAATTATAGCTCTGGTCAGAATAGTAAATCTATTTTAGACTACGACAAGAATGAACAGCTCTGTCTTGAAAGTGCAGCCAGATGCTTCATAGAAAAGAAAAGGGCTAGACTCGGTTGAACCTGCCTCTCAGGAGAGAACCGACCCTGAAGGAGCGCATCATGCTCAGTAAAACAGAGGTCAGCCAAGACGAGGAAGAGCCTCCATGAGATGGATGGTCACAGTGACTGCCAGTAACACCACATACAACCTGGTTGTGAGATGACACAGCATAGGAGATGACACAGCGCTGTGCCTGGCTGCAAGATCCCTGTGTGTTGGGACTACCTCAACGTCCACTAACTACAACATCAAGACGGTGGCTTTAGATTTTTTTTAATTCCTAATTTCCACAAGCGATAATTCATCTACTCAATCAACAATAAATTTTTGAGCTCCTTTGATTTGCTAGTCTAACATGGCTCAGAGAAAATTGCAATCGTGGCGAATAGGGCACTGTCATCACCGGCTCAAATAGAAAAACCAAAACACTGTACCATTTCCCCAATCTTTTTTAATTGCGTATACATAATCAGTAAAAAGGATAAATGAATGCAATGTTAAGCTCTCACACAATCCTATAATCAGATTCGATTTGGATTTTGTGCATGGTTACAAAAATAGCCTATTCATTGAAGATATTATGAAAATACTTGTAACATATCCTGTAAACATCATCCTACAAGTAATCATGTATAGCTCATAAATGCTTCCCATAAAAATTTAAGCCTGACTTCTCAGGAACGTGGACATTTGGCAATAAAATATTTGTCCTCAGATCCAAACCAAAAGCCAACTCTTTGCCATAGAGTCAATGCTGACACAGAAAACCCCTCTAGGACAGAATAGAATGTCCTGTGAGATGTGGAGACTGACGGTTTATTGGGAGTGGGGGCTAGAAAACCCTGTTTTTCTCCCATTGAGTAAGAGGCTAGTGGTCTCAAATTACTGACCTAGGTCAAAGTTCAGTGCCTAACAACTATTCCACCAGTGCTTGAGATCAGAAAAGAGAATACAATAATGACTGAGCACCTGCAAGAAATCTCACCTATGTTTATTTTTGACACTATGATACATAATTGATCTCATACATAGCACAATATTTTGAAGCAACATTTGGAACTGAAATTCCCAAGAATTAGAGCCTTCAGTGGGTTTATAGCTTTGGTAAGTTCCCAAATTATGATAGACACTTGCAAATTGTCTTTTTATTATAGGAGTTTGAGCAGTCATTAACTTTAAGTTCACAAGCAGTGTTCGAAATGCTCTTTGGAAAAGACTGCCTGAGACCTAATTTCATATGTCCAACTGCCACATAGATATTTCAATTTGACAATCCTATTGTCAGCTTAAAATCAGCATGTCCGATACTTAAACTAGTTCTTTTTTTCATCTGTTTCATTCCCAACCACCCTCACGCTTCCCCCAGGCAATCAGTACCATTAATTTGATGTGAATGACCATTTCACTTATGTACACATGTATTCATCTGTGAAGAATAAGTAATACTATTTGTTTGCATGTTAAACATTTATATAAAGAAAAGACATGGATTTTCTTTTTTTTTTTTCACACAACATACTTCTGAATTCTATCATGCCTCTTTATCAAGCTTTTGTTTGTCTTTTTAAGGCTATATACTATTTTATCTTTTATTTTTAAAAATTCATACTCTTCTTACTGCTGCTTCTAAATTTTCTCTGTTACCGTCAATTTTGTATTCCACGAGAATATAGAAAACATTTCAAGAACAAATTTGACCCACTGAGGACCAATGATGGAGCGCCGGATAAATTGTGTGTAACATCAAAGATATCATGCATGAAAGAAACTGAAAAATTGATTAGAAGATCAAAACAGAAAGATCAGAATGGATGTCAGAAGGCACGCTGAAACTTGCTCTTGAACGTAGAGAAGCTAAAGCGACTAGACAAAATGACATAGTAAAATAGCTGAAAAGATTTCAAAGATTGGGAGACTACTTCATAACCAGCCTCTTTCTGTGTCATGCTGTAATTGCCACCGCTGATCTGCATGTAGAACAAAGAGGATGTTGTCACGGGACTTTGAAATATGTAGGCAGGAGTTCTGGAGCACAGTGGTTATGCTTGGGACTGATAGCTGAACGACGGATCAATCGTTTGAGATGACTAGCCACTCTGCCAGACTTTCTATGCCCTTAAACAGTTAGAGTCTCACAAACTTCACAGGAGAGGTTCTACCTGGTGCAATAGGGTCACTGTGTGTCAGCGTAGACTCTGTGGCAGCGAGATTGCTGTTGATGTACCCGGTAAGAAGTTAGATGGAGTCCGGCCCTTTCAAACCCTCTAAGAAGCATTTTGGCTGTACTTCCAAGACAGGTCTGTTCATTCCTCTGGTGGTCTAAGGTATATTTCGTATTCTTAGCCAGCACTATAATTTGAATGCATCAATTCTTCTTTTTTCCTTGTCCATTTTTACCAGGAATCTGAGATGATTGACAATAGCCTGGCTTGGATCAGATGTGCTTTGGTCCTCGTGGTGACATCT